>JAYKTE010378930.1:0-10768 GCA_036873565.1 Xipholeptos notoides
ACTGTAGATGAGAGTAGAAATCCAAATAACTTTAATAAACCCAAGTGAAATGAGGATCATGAAAGCAGCATTCACTTAAAGTAGGTTATTTTGTAGGGGATTACTATTTTATTTATTTTTTGTTAAGGATGTGTCAGGATTATTTTGGTTAAAAAACAAATTGGGATTTCTCAAACCAGCAATAAAAAAAAAAAAAAAATCATGAAATAAGAAACATCTAATTGAAAATTAATATTACCTAAGCGATAGTAAAAGGTGCTAAATGATTTGAGAAGTGTAAGTTGGGGTTATCAGAGGGAAGGTACTATTTGGAAATCTCATTAAAAGGATTTTTTTTTCTTCTTTAAGAACAGGATTCAAAAAAAAATATGCATGCAGATTAGAGAATAATTACTAAGCTTCTGTTAAAAAAGAATTTGCAGGAACCAGTTTCTGAATATTAATATTAATAACAGATTAGAAATTTAAAAAAAAAAAAAAAAACCCAAAAGAAGTTTTTTCCCACCCACAACATTTCACAGATCTAAAAAAACAAAAAAGCAAAGCATAAAACATTAGACAAACAAAAACCCAAGCACATAAAACAAATGCAGGAACATTGAATATATAAAATAATAAACATGCAAGAAAAAAAAAAAAAAAAAAAAAAGACTATTTGGTTGTAAAACAATCATTCAATGGCAAGAGAAAAAAAAAACGAGAGCGATAAAGAAAAAAGACGAAGGAAAAAAGAAAACGAAAGAAAAAGAAAACGAAAGAAAAAAGAAAAAGAAAGAAAAAGAAAAAAGAAAACGAAAGAAAAAGAAAAAAGAAAACGAAAGAAAAAGAAAAAAACAAAAAAAGAATTTTAAAAAAAATCAAAAACAAAAAATTAGAAAAATAAGAAAAATTAAAGAAAAAATATAAAAATGCAAGAAAATCCAAGATTTGACCAACAAGCAAAAAAAAATGTTTGAGTCTAACACTATGAAAATTTGGAATTGATTGATAGATCTAAATATCAATATTTAGTTCAATCTAAGTTAAGGGATAAAAACCAAGTTAAGGGATAAAAACCAATTTAAGGTAGTTACTTTTGATTAGCACATAATTAAAGATTTGCATATACTTAAATTGAAGTCCTAGATATACAAAATCAAAAGAACTTATTTAATGTACCATTCAGTACAGTGTTTAACCTGAAAAATTTATAGCCAAATTTTTTAATAAAATATATCATATTTTAGAAAAACAATGTTTTAAAGATAATTTTCCCTCATTAAATTTTGGTAAATAACTTTTTGCACTAAATTTAGAAATCATTTTCTAATCCACTTCCTAAATCATTAATACAATGTCAAGTTAGATGAGCATTATTTATCAATCAATAAGGAATGTAATTAAAAACATAATTAAAAATGATAATCTGTTGGATTTATTACATGCATATTAGGAGTGTTACAGTCGTGCAAAGGGAGGAGCAAGCAGACTTATACAGATAATCATATAAAAGGCAAAAAAATCGTTAGGTAAGGCTTTTGTATTTTTATATTCATTAGTACTCATATTTCTATTAAAAAAATAAAATTACTACAGAAAGAGAAATATGAATGTAGAGAATCTTCCATATCAATGAAATAGAACTTAAAAGTGCTTTGAGATCATAAATTACTGATGTATCTAAAATGTAAAGCAGCTCTTGTTAAGACACGCTTCAGTTATCTTAACTCTCAACGAATCCCTAAATGACCTATAACCTTTTAATTAAAATTGGTTCCAGATCTGGAAAGAATCAAATACTTTAGGAATATTTGAAAGCTTCCAGAAACATTTTCTGATTCAAGAATAGGACTGTAAAAGGGAATCCAGATTTAAGAGTTAATCAGAGCAGTATGGAAAAGATTGCAGAATGATTAAATGATAAAGGGGTACAAAACACTGATATCACAATGAACAGGCAGTAACTTACTGAAAAGTACCTATAACAGTCCTCTGAAGAGAAAAAGAGATAGTTGTAGAGTACATTTGTCCAGAGACCAGATGGAAGAAATGAAAGACTTAATCAAGACGCAACCATGTTTTCTATTCCTTCATTGCCAAGTGCTTATTTATTCCTGTTCTTATGAACTGGTGGGGGAAGTAAAGAATCACACACGCACACACACACACTCTTTCTATGGAACTTTTTTTTAGGACATATGACACCAGAAGGCCCACGCTTTATACAAAAACTGCAGTAAACATCCATCATGTGGACATGTAGTTGGTTAATATTTCCATAGGATCAAAAAATTAAGAAAATAGAGCCATAGAGGTCAGACAGACAAATGCCCAATAGGGGCTGACCCTATAATATTGTTCTATTGTAATCAATTTCAGAAGCCCTGTGGAAGAAAAAGATTTTGAAATAAAAGGATTGTGAAATAAGAATCAAATAAGTTTTTTTTTAAAAAGCAAGATAAAAATGTAATTGTAAAAAAAAAAGAAAAAGAAAATCAAAGCAGCAATAAAAGACAAGAGAATCCTTAAATTATAGTCTTGGTGCAAAAACATTTAGAATGGAAGCATAGCAAATTGAAGCAAAGCAAGCAAACTGGAAAGAAAAATCAAATGTACATAAATAGAAAAAAAAAAGATTAAATACATTAAATAATAGAAACTGATCAATGAAAGAATCTTTCTCCTCATTCACACACATGCATTGATAACTGTCTTCAAAATGTCAAAAGAAAAAAGAATACATTTTGTTAATCTTTTCATACAGTAGAAATTGGACTTTTAAATAAAACATTAAAGTAAAACTAGGGCTCTACTTAATGTCTAATTTTTCTTTTTTTACTAAACTAATTCTTTAATAATTTTTAGAAATCATCATCTCAAAATTACTATGTAAAACCCATTCTACACTAAATTTTAAATAGTGATTTTTTTAAACAGCTTTATAAGATTTTATAAAAATCACAAATGTAAAATAAACTACAGTTCCAGTTACATAAATATTTTATGCTACAATTTAGTATTTAGATATAACATTTTCTAGTATGCTTTGAAGTAGTTCTTTGAGAAGATGATGAAAATGTTCAAAATATTGATTTTTTTTCCAAAATAAAATTTCATGCAATAAAAATATGCTTTTGTAAAATATATTTTGTCTTTAGTTTTCAAATAATTGTCCTTATCCTGTCCAGTTACCTTGTTTTAGCCAATGTACCCTCTAACCTTCTTCAGTGGATTGTAATTGAATTCAGGAACCTTAATGGGTTAAGTCTGCAGCTGCAAGAAAGCTTCCAAACTCAACATAAAGGCTCAAGACTGAATAAAATATGAAGATGGTCGAAGGGCACATTGGCGCAAATGTGAAGACAACACTCAAGATGAGAGCAGATATCTGAATAACTTGATTAAAGATCTAGATTTAAATTTTAAAATATCACAATTTAAAATCCTTCGGAATATTTTTGTTGGTCAAGACCAGAATTTAACCGTAAAACATCCTGTATGAACACATATGTGGAGTGAGGAGAGTAGAAAAAAAGATTCTTAAATTGATTCAAAAAGAAAAAAAAATTAATTGGTGTTGGGGAAGGAGTTCAGGTGATTTGGTGCAATAAATAAAAAGACAGATGGAAAAAAGACATTGAAGACAAACTTGTTAATGGTTAAGAAAGAAAAATCAAAACAAAAATTTAAAAAAAACACCTAAAAAGAGAGACAGACAGAGAGAGACACACAATGTAGACTGCTGGAGAATTCAGTAGGATGAGGGTGATCATACTTATGCCAGCACAGAAATGCTCAGTATTGTAATCTGCTGTAAGAATCTGTTTGATAAGATGAGATTGGGCATTTGCAGTTTCTTGCCTGTCCAAGGGCCGCCAGTCCCAGCCTGAAACACAATGGCAACAGTAGACATGATCAACAATAAACAAAAGGAACAATTCACTTGTTGACAAAAGTTGCAGGGTTTATTTTAGGTTGTTTTATTCCTCCAAATTCATATTAACCGAAAGAATATTTAGTCCGATAAGTGTCAGGATGTAAATCCAAAAATAGCAGCATCGTTTTCTGCAGTTAATAAAACCTGACTGAGATCAAAACTCATTACTGAATTTTGGGAGACCATTTTGACAGATGTAAATTGTATAAAATTAACAGATTTCTCCAATAAACCATAATTTACTGAAAGAGAGTTGTCTGTTCTTTAAGTGTAAAATGAAGTGCAAATTAAGTCATGTGATTTAATTAGATATTCAAAATGATTGCTGCTGAGGATGGAAAAGTCAATTTCTGAATGAGAACTTCCGTGCATTTTTTTGTTCAACAGATAAAAACTGATATCAAGACCAGATGTATTTTATCTTGTTTACATACAATTTGATTTTCTGCTTTACACTTTGATACATAGTACTCTATGAAAAATGATTTTGCAAAAAACAGGTAAATCCAATCAAATAGTATAAGTATCTATAGCATACTGAAGTCTACATTTTACTTGTTAATTTAATTTGTTTATGGCGTTCAAAAAAAAAAAAATTCTGTTGGGTTTTAAGTTATTTCTTCACACCATACACATCAGTATCCAGTATCAATTCTGAAAGAATAGATAATTTCCTTAAAGACTTTGAATGCATTTTATTGCTTGTTTTTTTTAAGAGCTTATCTAACTTTTGGTTCAGTTAATGCAAAAAAAAAAAAAAATTACAGTTTTGATAAGTTTTTGTTTTATCAACACATTAAATACCACTAATTGTACTATATAATCCATAGCTGAATAGAATCAAGAGATTCATACCTATTGGATGGGTATTAGCCCAGAATGGGAATGTAACAGAATAACTTAATTACAATTTTAAAATTTGAACACTTATCCACAGCCTACTCCACTGCATTTTTGTAAATATAATTTTTAGTGAAAGCAGTTTGCTTGTTATATCATTAAAAGACACAAAATGAAAACTTAATTCTTCAAAGATCAGTAAATTCCAGTTCCCAGGGGATTTTTTTTTTTTTTTTGCTTGGTTTAAAAAAAGTTCCTTTAAAAGTTTGATTTAATGGTAATGAAGATTGAGGAATCCAACTCTAACATTAGTTATGACAGGCTTGTTGACAATCTCAGATGTTTATAAAGTTTTATAGTCTATAATTCTTGGTATGAAACTACATACAAAAAGATTTATCTTTTAGCAGATTAGTCAGTTTTTTTTTTTTTCAGTCATTTGATGCAAAGAAAAATCATTTGTACTTTTTTATGTACCCACTTTTGTAAACACTTCATTAGTAGAGCATTAGGTATACTATTTAACCCGCAGCAAGAATTAATAAGGAAGTCCCTGCCTTTCCCAAGAATATTGGTCTAAAGATTAATGCAATAATTTTTTGTTTGCTTTTTTTTTTTTTTTTACAGCATCTCAAACTTTATGTGTCTTTCATAAACAAGTTATTAGAACAGTGGTTAGACTATTTCACTCATAGCTGGGGGAATCTTTACAAAAGGTATAAGAACAAAAGTGAATTCTAAGTAGCAACTGAGATTTGAACTCTGATATGGTAATTCTGTAGGCCAACCACGAGCAAGTTTTGAGACCCTGGTTCAGAGAATCACTTGCTAATATTGGTTGAACACTAAATAATTAATTTTCATGATACAATTATCAATCTAATCTGAACTTCTAGCTTTAAGTTACTGAGAGGGACACATGTAAAGAAAAAAAAATTCAAAATACCTTTTCATATAAAAATGTAAAGGAAAAAAAAAGGCTGCATCAGAAATATACATTATGATTATCCCAATCATCATTTAAGGGATTTATGCTTCCTTGGGTAAATTATTATTTACCTAAGCAAGCATAAAACAGATTTAACACATTTAAGGTCATATATGTCTGCTCTATGGCAGATTGCCCATCCATTTCAGCTACAAGGCTATAGAGTATTTTTCCAAGAGTTTTCATTCATTCCCCTAGATGCACTGTTGGGCAGGACTCACTAGCTACATCTTTCTTGGTTTTGGGATCAGTATCATCCTTCATCTACATGGATTGCTCACTAAAGTTAATAAGCCCCACCTGCTGAATATTTACGCAGAGCAGAAAACACCAATTTAAAAATAACTTATTTACAAAGCATAAGCTCCCCCTCCGATTAAATCATAACTCCATAAAATTAAACCCTTGGAGGTACACTAAGCTATAGAATATTTTATGCAGCAGCCTTTATTACTAAACCACTAGTAACAATAAGTTCATTAGCCTGCAATGCTGTATATGTTATCCATCAGTTGTCAAACACTAATTTGTAAATAATCCCGACAAAGCAAAAGATTCTTTAATAAATACCTAAAAAGGAATTTGATAAACTATTATATTATGAGACCAAATCCAATTTTTTCTATTAGCAATTTATTACAAATGTAGTTTAAATTGTAGTTCTCACGTAAAATTCGTCCTCTGAGCAACACGCACGTGCTCTATCGATTCGTTCCAAAATTACTCTTTTTAGCCTTGCCAAGCGACCTGAATTTATCCTCGTCACACCATTCACATCCAGGTTCCACCATTTCGGAATACTTTTGCCATCCGGGCTTTGCAGAGTGATGACAAAGCACACACGCACACCTGGATCGCTTGAACGGCAACCCCTCATTTTCACAGCCGTTGCCACAACAAAATAGACCAACAGTTTGTCTGAATTAGTCTTGAATGGCTTTCATGTAAACCAGTTAAGTGAATAACATTAAAAGATAAAGATTTCCATAACTAGAAAGTTAGTTATTTTTAGAATAAATGCTAGTAGGACCAATAAGGATTTTTTTAAATATTTCTTTGGAAGCTAAATCAAATGAGAGAGGGAGAGAGAGGGGGAAAGAGGGGGAAATTATTAGTTTTGTGGTTTGTTAGCAGCAGACATTTAAAAATGTAGCCTTTTGAGCAAATTGAAAAATATGTAAAGATAACAAAAAGGGTGCAGTTTTACAACTATACACCTTGTAACTAATATGGGTGCTCAGAGGTGTATATGTACAACTATATGCAATGTAATCAATCCAACATTTCCATAAAAATTAGAGTTACATATGCAATTTTGAAAGCAATTAAATTGCAAGTTAGACTGTGATATTATTTTTGTGACAAGTCAGTTGCTTTTAGTTTGGAAGAACCACCTCTTTTAGATCTAGTGCATGCATATTAGTAGTATTATGGTTGTTCGAAGAGGAGCACAATTTTATGATTATAAATAAATGCATTGAAGCATCCACAACTGTTTTTCAATTTATCTCTTGGGATAGTTGAGGGAAAAAAAATTTCTAACTTATATTTATAATATTTTGTGTGTGCTTGCATGCGTGTCTAGGGATACAATTAAAAATGAATCCTTGTACAAATAGCAAACTATTTTGAATGCGCAATTTTGAAATCAATCAAATAGCTACCCTTTTGAATTCAGTTCATTTAGAAAAAAATATATATTACATATCTTGTTTTTTCACTGTTGAACTTTTCAACAGTGAAAAAACAAGATATGTAATATATATTCCAAGAATAGAATAGTGCCATTTTGAGATAAAAATACAACTATGCCATTTTCAGGACTATTGTGACTATCTGAAGATTTTTAATAAGTTCTTAAGATCCTAAAATTAAAATAAATGATTTTAAAAAAATTAAAATAAAACTAGTTTCAATTTTTTGTACCCAACTAATTTATAGCTAGCTATTGATCAAACCAAAAATAATTTTTCAAAAACAAAAAACAAATGCTATGTTCTATCAAATCAATTTTCCATAAATTTTTTTTTACTTTTGTTTGAACAAAAATATGAAAAAAATAGAAATAAAAGTCTATTTTTGTAGCTATAGAAATCTCAAAAACTATCATTAGATCACAAATTGAATTAAATTAGATACAAAATGTGGAAACCTATAAAGACATAGGTGTTTGCATGTAGACCCTGGGTTTTATGGTATGGATTCAATCATCTAAAATTACACATATATGGTCTTTGTTCTATGGTAAGTGCAACAATCTCAGTATTTGTTGTTTTTTCTCTATTGTCTCATATTTAGTTGGGTGCATGGATTAATTTTGGGTTATATTTGGTTGAAGTTTTTTTTATTTTTAAACTTTAGATCAAAGGTATTCAATTCTTAGAAATGAATGAACCTGAAAAATCAAAGGTTTAAATTGAATAACAGACTAAAGGACTTTATGAGCTTAGAATTCAGTTAACATCAGATTCTACAATAATCAAATAACTAGACAAACATTTTAAGAATGAAATATAATTCCTTGTTTTTTTCAATTTTATTCTGAAGAACAAGTTATCATTACTATCGTTTGGGTTTGTCTTCTACAGCTTAACATGATCCTCACTACCTCTTTTACAGTAGACATAGGGGCATTACTATAATTGGATGACACTGAAATAAAATGAAGTGTTTATACTAAAAAGAATAAAAAGATCAAATGATTGTGAGCTTAGAAAGAAGTTGCCTCACCTGAAAAGATTAATCCAATTTGGGTTTGCTCTCTTGCGGCCTGTCTCATCCAAGGTAAGTTGTGAACAACAATCAGGAGAGGACAGAGGTTTGTAGGTTTACAGTTAGAATTAGAAACTACACTGAAGTGGGAAGAGGCAGAAGAGAAGGAACAGACCATGCAAGTGCCTTACCCAAGTTTGGTGGAGGAAAGCAGTGTCGTATTAACCTTTGGCAAGGCCCTTAGGGTTCAGGCTTCATCTACCCACTGCAAATTTTATGGTTGATAGTTTTAGAATATATTAATTTTTTCTTTATTTGTAACATTGTTGGTGAAAAAACAGTTGCCAAAAGTGTTTTATTATTTTTAGTCACTACTTGTAAAAATAACTTGCAAATGAGTGATTCAATCGCAATGTAAAGCCCTGTTCAGATTGAACTTAAAGCAAATTGATCCAAAAATAGAATAATAATCGGAATGAATTTTTTAGGTTATTTTTCCTTTTTTTTTTTTTTAAATTCCAATCTTTTACAATTAATAGTGATCCACTCACAAAAATCAATTTATAGGCCCCTAGGCTCTAGACTGGTTAGCCTTTTGGATAATACGTCACTGGGTTAAAGGTCAGAGGATGGAAAAAAAATTGATAATGTAAAGAATGGTGCAAGCAAGCAGCCCAAGGGTATCAAGAAAAACTGTCAGTAGGTAGTGAACAATTTAGGATATAAAAACTACTTTTTTCTCCAACTTACAACACCTAAATTATCTGTACATTTAAAATCCTTCTAGCATTTTCAATATCGTTTTCATTTAACAAGTTGTATCGCACGCATACATTTGCAACATTTCTACAAGATAACTCAAAAATTTAGAAAAACCAGAGTTGATCTTGAAGAAAATTTTATGATTGCCTTCAAGCAGGTCTTTGAATAAAAAATACTTTAACAATTAACTTTAGTCATAAAAAACCTGAACCAAATCACATGGTTTATATTGGCTTTATGAATTATAGAAACACTAATTAAAACAATTTGTATAGAGTTTACATGTCATCGCAAAATTCAGGGAAAGAGTATAAGGGATATGCTCCCACATACCTATTAATGAAGCCAGATGGCAGATCAATCAATGGAGATGAGATAGAATAAAATTCATTTTTCAAATGTTCTTTCAGAAATTGATTATAAAATTTAAAATTACAGATTTTCCCTATCTCTTACTGGAGGTAGGTGTGAAATAACTAATCTGATACCTTTTCCTAAAAGATGCCCAACCATTAAAAAAAAAAAAAAAAAACTAATTCAAATAAATCTTAGATATTGAAAAAATAATTTCAAAAAGTCATATTAAAAAAAGTTATCTAAAAAAATGTAAAGGGAAAAAAATAAAATTAAGCAAAATATAAGCAAAGAAAAATAGAAAAAGCAGAATATCTAACTTTCGAACCAAAGCTTTAAAAGCAAAAAAATATATATCATTAAACAATACTAGTGGAACTGGCGTAATTTACAGCATTTTTGTTTTGAATTGGCTTTATGCCAACATATAAATATACAAATCCTCAGTAATAAATTTTCAGCTTTTCAATGTTTTATCTATAAATGATAAAGATACACTGATGTAGAATTTCTCATTTTTAGTAGCAAATCTAAATTTAGGTCAAAATTCATTTCTGCCAATTCAAGCATTCCAGTTTTTTTCAAACACAATCAGTAATTTGTCTACAAAGCACTGTATATTTTCATAGATCAGCAGGTTACTAAAGAGTTTTCACACCTTCCCTTGCTTTGGGGTTGTCTGGTCAACTAACATGTGTTGGCTCCAATCTATGCTTTTAATGTCTTATAAATATATCGCAGAGGGCGATTTTCGTTTCATTCCGTAGCCAAACATTTCATATGAAAAAATTTTACTTGATTTCGATAAAAAAGATCTCCAAGTGAAAGTTGTGCATTTCTTTATGATTTGCAAAAATATGATCGATAATTAAATCGATAATTTCAACTTAAAAATGATCTAAGGGAGGTAAAAATGAGGTAAAAATATAGTAAATAAAACCTATTTAAGGATTTAAGTTAACTCCCTTAATCTAAAAATTATCTTTTTATCAATTTGTCAATAAAGTAATGTGGCTAGTTTTGTATATTTAAATGTTTTCCAACTTTTTCAAAACCTTGGTAAAAAAACGACCAATTATTTGGAATGCACAAAAAATTCTAAAACTTATTTTTTTAATGAATAAATATACACATAGAAGGAAATTATTCTGAAAGTAATTGAAACTTACCAAAAAAAGGTAGCTATTTGAAAAGTC
>JAYKTE010379041.1:0-10767 GCA_036873565.1 Xipholeptos notoides
CCGTGACCACTGGAGACGTCTAACTAGACCTATTTGAGACAGTCCTTGTCGAAATCGACAGACTGCAATGATGATGAACTTCATTGAATGAAAAAAAAAATTATTTCGTCTCAACAGTGTTTTTTATTCGCTTAATACATTTTAGTAAGATAATTAATTCTATATTCATTCTATGCTGTGTAAACATTTTATTTAATACTTTTTTTATTTCGTTAATTAAATAATTATTATTACTGTATAATCAGTTGCTTTTGAAGGAGGTAAATAAAATTTATCTTCGACTTCAACTTCATTTATATGTTCTTACTGGAAAAAATATTAATTTGATCCCCTCAACCCGAGCTATAGGTATTTCTTTTCACGACTATATAGCCAGGGAAAAAATAGCAATTTTCTGGCACCACCCTGAGCACTTAACTTCAGTGAATCCACAGTGTAGGATCCAATGAAGTTTAAGTTCGGGGGGAGGGGGAGTGGCAAGTGATCCTCATTTTAAAACGGACTAACTCTTTCAGCTTGCGTACATGTGGGTACCCTTAAATCAAGGGCCATAACCTATAGTCCAAATAAGTTATACTTTTGTTAATATGCAGAAACATGTTCAGGGGACCCTAGCTACACTTAAGATTGACTGAAGTTAAGTACTGTTTCAAATTCAACTATTTTTCAGGATTTTTGTTGAAATTTAATTTTATCTATTCAATGTTGGTTTATTAGTTTCAATACTATTAAAAGGAAAATAAACAATAACCCTAAAACCAAATAAAATTGGAAACTTTTCGAAACAAAAAAAACCCTGACCCTTTTGCATTTTAGGGTACCAAGAAATCTGAGGTTAGTAAAGGGTCAAAATTACCATGTACACTGTTTGTAAGACTGCAATTTGATTGGCTAATGATATTGGCATAATTATTGTAAAATCATTTAAAAATCAAAATAAAACAATATTGAAATTGACGTAATTATTGTAAAAGAACTCAAAAGTTAAAATGAAACAATATTAGGAACAACATATTTTTTATTAAATAAAGAAACAAACAAATAAACATACTTAGAAATGATATTGTTCTTCTCGAATACAGACTAATATACAAGGAAATATCTCTGCCACAGATTGACTTCATCTCTTAATAATTTTTCAACTACATTAAACAAAATTCCATTTTATGTCATATAATTCTTGCAGGGTGGATATATGATCAACAATTTGTTCTAGGCTTACTTGTGCACATTGCATTTTCGATTTTTTCTCATTAATGATTTAATGAGATTTAATGAATTTTTCTAACTTTAAATAAATTAAAATGTTTAACTTTCAATAGCCAAAGGAATTGCATTACTTGAATTTTACTTTTTATCAATTTTTCTGAATTGAATTTAATGAATTATCAATGAATTAACTTATAGAATTGATTTATTAAAATGATTTTTTTCAATTTTTTAACAATGATTATTTCTTCTCTTATTTTTTATAATTTAAGTCAAATTGCAGTCTTACAGACTGTGCACCCTGTAATTATGACCCTTTACTAACCACAAATTTCTTTGTTCCCTCAAGTAAAAAGGGGGCCAAAAACCCTAATATTATGAATTTATTGAATTTAATATTGATATATTTTAGTTAATAGAATATTATTGGTTAGCACATATATATGTTTACATTTTGGAATATTTAAAAAAATTTAAAGAGGATTTTTCATTATGTCGATCATTTTATTAACATTTATTATAATTGAAAAATATGTTAATATTTGGAAAATGACAAATTCATATTTAGAATGAATATTTTTGTCTAATATTAAGAGAGGCAGCGGTTAATTTTGAACTTGGAAATAAATAAAATAAATAAATAAAAAACAAACAACTCTCCTCAACTATCTTGGTTTCTTTTTAATTTTTTTTAATGAATTCCTATTGATAAGACACTAAAATTTCTGACAATTAAAAAAATGGATAATTCAATATTTAAAGAATTTTATAGGTTGCTCAGTATAAGTTTTTTTGTTATCAAAAATAACAGAAAAACTTTACAAGGATGCAGGCTTGTGTGTTACTGGTTGTTTAAAATGACACCGTTATGTAAACTGGTGGAATCAAACACACCATCTTATTTTTTTCAGTTTCTTTTAACGTTTAGTAAATCCTACTCCCTATATTACTATCGGGTTTCTTTTTCTGTCCCCAACCCCGATGCATAAAAAATATTGGAAATTAAAAAAAAATATTTTTATTATTAAAAAATACCATCATTATTACTATTTATTTCTAATTATATATTATAAAAGGGTTTATTCTAAAGAAAATCAACTTTTTTTAATAAAAAAATATTTTCTTATGTAATTGTTTTTTAAATAAATAAGAATGGCGAACTTGTAGGTCCTAATTTCCAATTTTGAATATTTTATTTTTTCGATTATTTAATTATTTACATAATAATTTCCTAATGTGAAAAAAAAAAAGAAAACAATATTCAAGTCAAGTAAAGCTCTAATAGGAATAAAATCAACAATCAAAAACAATTATATTAGATAGTTAATCTATCAAGATTTTTAAATTATAGGGATTTTTCTCTGAAATCAAAGATCTTGAAATGACCTAATTTTAATAAAGAGATATTTCAAAATAGTTGATATAATTTATTAATTAAAATTTCTGATAAACAAAGATTTTTGAATTGCTGAAGATATAAAATTTCTTTAAGGCTTAATGCAAATTCTGAAATTCAAGAAATATTAATTTCTTCCATCCACGCTTTAATAACCTATTATTTTAAAATTGAAATGTAATGTTTTGATTTTTTCTTCAAAATTTCAATCTGCAAGTACAGACAAATTGAATAGAGGTGTTTGTTTTTGTATGTAAATGCAGTTTTTTTTTTTAAACAGGAGGTAATTTTTTTTTCTTCAGAGACTGAGAAAAAGATTTGGGATGGGAGTTTAAATTGAGTTAATGAATATCTTAAAATTAAAAAGAATTATTTTGCTATAAATCTTAAATAATAATAATAATAATAATAATAATAATAATACCATTTAAGGTAAATTCAACATTTTTAAGTCTAAAAAGTAAAGTAAAATAAATATTAGTAACTGATTTACCAGAAGTAGCTTTGACTTAAAATCTGTGCAGAAAAACTGTAGTTCTACTTTTTATAATATCAACAGCAAGTGTTTTTTAATTCACAGTCTGATCTGAAATATATTTCACTGTTCTTTCTATTGAAGGACTACTTCATTCTAATGTTTTGCTTATGTGATAAGATTCTTGCTGATGTGAGTTTTCAAAATTTTCAACTACCTCTGAATTTCCACAGGTTCTGCTAGTAATGATTAAATATGCTAAATTGTTTTTTTTATATATCTTTTCTTTTCTGACAGACAGAAATTGATTTTTTTTACTGTCTTAATAATGATATAAAATTGTATTTATATTGATGATCCACATAAATCATTGAGTAATGAGTTATTTTAGTTTACCTGAAGAATTTCTTCTTGGCTTAGTTTGTGACATTACTAGCAATTAGTTTTTAAACTTAGCAGGGATCATAATTAAGGATTAGTTTGTAGGGTAGGAATCAATTTTCCAGTTATATTTCATGGTTATATATAAAAATAAGATTAAAAGAAACTAGGTCTTAAGAAGCATGCAAAAACAAAATAAAAGTTTCTACTTCATAATCTAACTAGAGATGGGAGTAGAGTAGGGCTATGTAAAAGTTTGGTTTGTAAACTTTAGTTATTGGCAAATAGAAAAAAGATAAAATGTTTAGAATATAAGATCTTTGAGGCACACTATTCAAAACCTCTAGTAAAGAGGATTCAGCCTTTAGTTAAAAAGTTAATATTAGTTATCACAAGGCAAAGAAGTCTATTTCTTTTACTGTTCAGGGTTGTCATTCATGAAACTTACGTCCCTTTACTGCCACTTTCTTGAAATTCTTTTGGTATTGATGTCCTGTGTCAGGAGTAAAAGCAAATCTAAATGAATAAATGCAAAATTTGAACCCATTTCTGGCACAAACAGTATAAGGTAATACAAGAGATAAAAGGCTGTATTTCCAACAAACCAAAGTTTAGTGACCAGCAAAATTATGGAGAGTAATTTTTCTTAATGGAGTCTCTCTTTAAAAATCTGCCAAAAATCAGTGAATTATCTCATCAATATGAAATTTTCAGCGATTATTAAGTGAAGAATGAATTTTATAAGGATGGGATTTTTTTTTCATAAATATATTTATATATATAAATATATATTTTTGCCTACATACCCAGCTTCTTTATTTGTGCCTAGGCTTACCCTTTAATATACTTTTTTTGGGGGGAGGATGAACATTGTAAGAAAAAACAAAAAAAACAAGTGGGTTTTGAAATTGCAGATTGAAAGTCCAAATTTTAAATGTGTTTAATTCTTTATCTATTTGTTGAATATGATATTAATCTTCTTTCAGACTAGCATAAAATAATTATTTTCATTAATTTTACGATAAATACTAAAAACAGGCATACTTTATATCTTAAAAATAAATTTTAAAAATCGATAACAAAAAAGAAACAAAAAAATATAACAGCTGGAGTAAAAAAATTATATTTAATTATTTCTGTAATTTTTATTTACATGACATATCGTAATGTAATCTTATTTAGACATAAAATAATTTAGATTAATTGATTCAAAAACCTTTTTATAAAAATATTTAAAATTTGTTTACATTTGGCAAAAAATTGGGTCAAGCATCTGGGAAAAATTCTAAATTTAAAATGCTACTAAAAATTACTGAAAAATTATTATATTATTTTACTTTTAATAAGGCCATGCCAAAATGTTCTATTCCCCTAATATTGTCATCTTGCTGATCTTCCTTATCTAAGCTTAACATTGTAAGTTGTTAGTGCTATTTCTCAAAACTGTAGCTCATAAAGAACAACCTTTAATCAACAATGAGCTAGATAAGGCTTAGAGACTTGGCAATCCTCTCTATAGAGAGGGAACTTTCCGATGGACTGAATTAGTGTTATTGATAACTTTGCCAAAAGAAAAGCATGAAAAGTTTGTAAGGAAATTTTCAACAGACTTGGTGTCTTGCAGAATTTCTCTCACCAAAAAAATTTTTTCTAGTAATATTTGCAATAGATTCATTTTAATTTTTTATAGGGATCAAAAGTGTATTATATTTGTTTATGTAACCAATTAATTCAATTGAATAATGTTTTTTATCATTTGAATTATACATTTTTATCTTAAAAATCTTTCGCAAAGAAAAGCAAATTTTTACTGGTTTTTAGGTAGCCAAAAATTTTTTTTTTTTTTTAGTTTTTAGGTTTAAATTTTAGGTAGCAAAAAATTGTTAAATTTATCATTTAACAATTTTTTTTATCTTTTGAAAAATCTTTGCTTTTCTTTAGCAACGTCTGTATATGCAAACAAGTATTGTAATAAGATGAAAATCTAGGAATAATAGCATCAGTCTAAAATTAGATTCTTGATTGCAGTTTCATGAAAATAAATAGATAAATATATATATATATATAAAACTGATGCTAGAGTTGAAAAATCTGTTTCTAAACAGTATTACATACATACAACATAAAAAACATTACAACTATAAAAACTCATTTTGGTATAAAATTTCAGAATTTTTGTTAGCTTTTTATTATCCTCTTTCTATTTTCTATTTTTATACCCTAAAAATGCTGCCCGGGGTGGACCCGCCCACTTGCTACGCCATTGAATGGGGACATTGTTAAAATAATTGGAGATATCTTTGCAATAGAATTTTTATCTTTCGAATTTATTAAGATAATATCATTTAGCTGTTTATCATTATCATAGTTAGAATCAGATTAGGATTTTTAAATCTTAATATCCATATAATTTCTTACTTGCTTTTAAATCTTAAATCTCCTTGTTAAATCTTAATATCCATATAATTTCATACTTTGTTTTTCATTGAGTGTAGGAAATTGGTGGCAAAGAACTTTTTACAGAAGTACATGGTCTGCAGACTAATTGAAAAACTATACAAAAATAAAAGTATTAAAAAAATAATAATACAAAAAAACTAACAAAAAAAAGGGGCTAAAAGAAAAACTAAAGAAAAAAAAGTTGAAATAAATGAAAAAAATTTGAAAATTAAAAGAAAAAGTTTAAAGCGATGTTAAAAATAATGAAAAAAAAAAAAATAGAAAAGAGACAAAAAAGTATAAAAAGAATGAAACTATCTCAACAGAGCAGTATTGGATGAACAGCAAGCAATCAATTCCTTTTTTTTTTTCATAACATAAATGAGAAAGACAGAAGAACATTTATGATAAAATTGATTCCTCAAAATACTGATAACTAGTAGCATTGCTGAGCTTGCTACTAAGGTAGTTAAGAAAGCTATATATATATATAAGAGATATTAATTCTTAAGGAGGATATATATATTTCAAACATTTAACAATAACAGCAACGCTAAGTACAAGGAACGTTTAAAAACATAAAAGAATTTCCAAATAAATTTCAGTTAGCTATATTTGTTGTCATTGACAACGTAAAACAATCTAAAAAAACAAGACGTTCAAATTTACATCAGGATGAACATTTGAATTTTTTCTCCCTCATTTAAATCTCCGAAGAAGCCGTAAAGGCGAAACATGTCAGATTTCTTATAAAAGATTATAGTATTCCTTATATCTTTTATTCATTAATATATATACATATAGGAGATATT
The DNA here is from genome assembly GCA_036873565.1 of Xipholeptos notoides. Classification (NCBI taxonomy): domain Eukaryota; kingdom Metazoa; phylum Mollusca; class Cephalopoda; family Idiosepiidae; genus Xipholeptos; species Xipholeptos notoides. Next base: position 6,713 of record JAYKTE010379041.1, read on the forward strand.
TATTCTTTTAATTATAAAATAATTAAGCACAAGACCAGTTGTACGTGGGGAAAGTATTCAAAGCTGGTCGTGCACCTAACTCTTAACCTTGTCTAAACTCTTTCATGACCCGATTGCATCTTAAAACCGATTAAAGTGTTCCCAGGTCCAAATACCCCATATATAAAATTTCAAGTCTCTAGACCCAAAATTGGCTAAGTAGTTTGGTAGAAACCACAACAGTCAATCTTGAAAATTTGACCCCTTAGCAGCTAAATTTCCAACTCAAAAGTGATTAAAAAGTTTCCCCCAGATTAGAATACCTCATATATCAAAAGTGAAGTCTGTAGACCAAAAATGTCCAAAGAGTTTGGTAGAGACTGATCACACACAAATTCTCATTTTTATAGATATAGAGATTTCTACTTTTGCTTTGGGTGTATATGTACATGATTTAACACATTACTTACTTGGACAAATCTAATCTTGCAAAATTTCTAAGAAATTGCATCCTGAGGGTGCTAACTGTGTTATGTCTGGCACTAGGGTCTGTTGCATTGGCCTCAAAATCATCATCATCTGTAAAAAGAAAATATAATCAGAATAAAAATAATAATCAAAATGAATATTAATAACCATGTAATAATGAAACACTAACATGTATCATACACAGTAATAAAGATAGTCAAATATACACATTACAGTGCGAACTAAATTATTATGCAAATGGTTTTTTGTTTTTTTTTATGCACCAAAATGTTCTGATTGGGATCCAGTGGCAATCTTTATTCAATTTCTTATCACATGAAATGGCAAAGCAATCCCTTATCTTGAGTTCCAGCATCTTTTCTGCAGTTTAACTTGGCAAAACCCCCAAGACTTCCCACAATTGTGTCCTGAGGTTTGGGAAAGTTTTAAAAAACACATAAAAGAGCACCAATGAAACAACAACATAAAGCTTGATGACTTGCTTGGTGCAAAAAGTACATGAAATTGGATTTCAGTTGGGTAATTTGGACAGATGAAATGAGAGCCAGTCTTGATGGTCCTGGCGGTTCAGATGACAACAGGTGGAGTGATGATTTGGTCAGGGATCATGAAAAATGAGATCATTGGACCATTCCGAGTTGCCAAGGGAGTTAAATGAACTCAATTAACTATTGCCAATTTTTAGAAGAAAATTTCCCAAGTTGGCTAAAGAAAAAACCTGCTTCTCAACATACATAATTAATGTTTATGCATGATAATGCACCTAGCCATGCATCTGCAGCCACTGCTGAGTGGTTAGCATTGTAGGATTAAAAAAAAGAGTGCATTATGGAGTGGCCTGCTTGCTCTCCTGATTTAAATTGCATAAAAAACCTGTGGGCAATCTTGAAAAGGCAGGTTTATCAAAATGGTAAACAGTATACATAATATGAGAAGCTATCGTGAAGGCAGAAAAATCCACTAAATCCACTGAAATTGAAAATCTTACATCATCAATGGATGACAGACTTTTTGTCTGATGGAGAAGAAAGAAGGATGCATCTCCAAGTAAAGGGCATCACATTGTTTCAAAACATATTTCTCGGCCGCTGGCTATCATAATTATGACTTTTGATAACAATTGTACTGATTCCGATACTTTATTGTGATGTAATAGCCAAAATAAATATCTATACAATTTTTACATAATAATTTGTTTCACTTGAAAACCAATTTTTTTATATTTTACTCCAGTTAACATTTTGGAATCAAATTTTTTAATACAAATGTTTGTATAACTAGTCCAGAAACATACCAAAGAAAACACAGGGAGCTTACACTAACAGGTAACGAAAGAATTAAAAAAAAAAAAAAAAATGACTTGCATAATAATTTGGTTCACACTGTATGTGTATATGACAGTATGTGACAGGAATAAAATATTATACAAGGTCCCAAATCCATAATGCACAACATGTTTTAAACCATATGAACATAAATTGTTAATATAAGGGGTGTCTTGAATAAGTTTCCGGACCGTTTTGTATAAGCATTTATAATTATTGTAGACTCTTGAAAATTAATAGATATTCTAAATGCAAAATAACTATTTTGCTATAAATCTCATTAATTTTTTCCATAAATTTTGAAGAAGTTCTTTATCTACATAACTTATTAGCGGCAATGGCAATTGTTTTTATCATTACTGTTTTGTTTATCTCTATTTTTCTTTATCTTCTTTCTCTCTTTTTCTCTCTTAGTGTCTGAGATTGCTCTAGTCTCTCTTATTTGATTTTATTGAAAAGTTTTGGTAAAATTTTACATGTAGACCAACTTTATTGATACTATCAATATAATGAAGCCCAGTTTCAAATATTAACCATGTAGTGAATTAGATTATATTGCTTTTGCATGAAAAGCTAGAAGTGCGCTTTATAATCAGACATTGCTGATAGATACAGGCAATGCTGGGTCAAAGGCTGCTAGTATGCAATAGAATTCTGTTTTGAACTTGCCACAGAAATGTATAGAATGCTTCAGACTACTTTTGGACCATCTTGTCAATTTTTGGAGTGGCATAAGAGATTTAGGGAAGGCAGTGTCTGTGAGGGATGAGGAGAGGTGTGGGAAGAGTAAGGAAGTCAGAACACCAGCATTGATTGGCCAAATAAAGAATTTCATGGATAAGGACTGCCATGTATCTATAGACACAATAAGTGCATAATTTGATCTTAGTGTGGGAACTGCACACAATTATTCATGAAGAACTGAAGATGTGAAAGATTTGTGTAAAGTTCGATCCAAAGGTGCTCAGAGAAGATGAAGAAGAAAGACGTCACGACAGCAGTGAGATGGTTGAGTTGATCAGAACCCGCAGTCCTTGATGCTCTGGTGACCTGCAATGAAAGCTGAACCTATAGCTATGACCCAGAGACCAAGAGTTCCCAGCGGAAGCATGCTGGCTCTACCAGACCCAAGAAGGCCAGACAGATAGAATCCACTCAGAAAGTTATGATTATCCCTTTTTATGTTGAGGTTTTAATAGTATTCAAGAAGAGGCTCTGTCAAAAGAGGCCTAAGCTCAAGGAAAACCTTGGAAGCTGCCATTATGAGACAATTGAGGAGATGAAAGAGGCTGTGACAGGGATGATCGAGATGCTCACACAAGAGGACTTCCGAGGGGCCTTCCAGAAGTTGTTGGAATGGTACAATAAGTACATTGCAGCTGGAGGAGATTACTTTGAAGGGGACCAGAGAAAATGTTTTTTTAATATTATTTTGATTTAATTTTCTTTTTAGTTCAATAAATATTTATCTGATTGTTCTACCATTTGTTTAAAAAATAAAGCCATTATCAGAAAGAAATACTCTATTATTCCTAGCACAAAAAAACAACGTTAATTTAAAAATCAGAATACTACATCAGTATTCAAATGGAAATAGATTTATCAAATTTATATATATATATATATATATATATATATATATATATTATAAACCTACCTGAGTCAGGTTCATCCAGTTTTTCTGAACGTTCGGCTGCCACAATTTTTTTCATTGCACATACAAGGCCATTTTTGTCTCCCCGTTTCATATACTCCTGAACCAGGTGTTGTAAATCAACAAAACGGGGTTCCAGCAAACTGTTTTCAGACTAAAAGAATAAAAATTCAGAAATTCCACTCAAATAATAATTTGTACTTTGAAAGTTTCTTGGAAAGTAGCTAGTTTAGTAAAGAACAATGAAACTAGTAAAATTCACTGTAGATTCCTGAGATATTTTATCAACTCATTTAATTCCCGTATAGGAATACTAAAAAAATAAAATATGACAGTGTGCGTTAAGAAAACAATATTTGATGAAAAGCCAACCATTATGTGGTTATTATAACTAAATAGGCTGACACTGTCACATTTTGATTAATTAAAACCATCAGGATATACAGATGTTAATTCACATTCAAAATTTTATAAGATGAACCTGTGGCGCAACGGATAAAAGCATTGATTATCAACTGTTTGAAAGTGAGCATAAGCTGAAGGCAAAAGGTTCGATCCCACCCAAGGCAGTAGTCACCAAGATTTTGAGATTTCAACACTCTACCCGG
>JAYKTE010379152.1:0-10767 GCA_036873565.1 Xipholeptos notoides
ATTATTTATACGGGTGTTGTGTGTGTGTGTGTGTGTGTGTGTGTGTATAGCTAGCAAGATACATAGATAAATAGATAGATAGATAGATAGACATAGAAATAAAGAAAGAAAGAAGAAATATTGATAGATAGATAGATAGATAGATAGATAGACAGATAAATGAAATGTAATGTCTACCCCTGGAGAAGCAATCTAGTATCTAACAGCTTGAAAGCCATAAGAAAGACTAGTATGCGAACCCAATAATAATAATTATGATAATTACTATACTATTATTAGAAAGCTTTCTTTTCGAAGATTTTTTAAATTTCTTAGTATCCGTAAATTAGATTTAGTCCATGGAACAAGAAGCATTCCTATGAATGCAGGTACGCTTGATGATAAGTGTTGAATTATATAACCCTAGGAGTTCATGCGTAAGCAAATAATGTAAAAAAAAACCCTCAAACGCAAGAATTTCAAATAATTAGAAAGGAAAAACTGTTTAGGTTTAAAAAAAACAAAAATAAAGTGTTATTGTAAATTAATTAACTGGAGTAAAAATTAAAAAAACAGAAATTTGAGACAATAGTACATGTACATGTCTCAATGAAACCCACAAAAACCTATGAGACTTAAACATACTGACAGTGAGACAAATCCAAGCAAGAAAACGGGGCCTGATAATCATCGACAAGAAAGAAAATAGTTGCCAAATAATAGGCATTGCTGTAAAAACTAATCATGGGCTAAACATATGGAAAACAGAAAAAATCAGCAAAATCTAGTAATTATCCAAAGAACTGGAGAAAACATGGAAGTTGAAAAGTACAGTAATACCAATTATCATTGGAGCCCTCGGAACAATTTCAAAAGTCTGGATGGAAGTCTAAATTACATCGGCATTAATGAAACAATAAATGCCTTACAGACCAGTGCACTCAATAGGATAGCTGACAAAATCAGAAAAGTGTTGAACTATGGAAAGTAAAAGCAGGAATAAAGAGTGGAGAGAAATAAAAATAAAAATTAAAACACGCAAATAGACTAAATGTACATGTTTGAGAAGAAGGAGGTTTCATTTGTTGACTGCAAGAAGTGCAAAAATGCTGGAGTAACAGCGGGCACTTATTGCCACTTTGTTTTTCGGGAGCATCACCTGGCGTTAACAGAGTCTGGTATCTGCTAATGGCTGGTTTGATGACTGGTAGCTGTAGAGTATAAACCCGAATGAATGTGGAACCATTCACTCTTTAACTGGAATGAAGTGAAGTCTGCTGGAACTCCTGAAGAAATTTATTATCATACTGACTGCAGTAAATGCAACTGATCACAAAGGCAATCAAGTGCCGAGTGTGACTGGTTTAACAACTCTTAATTAAATAATAATTATAATTAAATAAATGATACTTATCTGGTCAGAGAGAAAAGTATGTAAAAGTGGCTATAACTCATATATATCCTAGATTCTTACACGGGTCCATTCAAATAACTTAATTTCTGTAAAAAAATAGTTGGTATTTTAAACAAATCAAAATATCCGTTTATTCAATTGTAAATTAAATAAAAATACACCTTTATTTTATTGTAAGATACTCCAAGCCTGAGAATTATAATATAAATACTGACAGGGTGAATGATGCAGAAGCCACAGATACAAAATCTACATCCAAAGAAGAAGAAGAAGAAGAAGAAGAAGAATTAGTAGAAGAAGAAGTCAACGAAAAATAATCTCACAAACATGAAAGAAAAAGAAAAGCTTTCTTCTGAATGATTTAAGAGAAACGAAAGAATCAGAAAATAGTGTTTAAAGGGAGCTAACTATGCATAATAATAATAAAAGAGTATAAAATGGGAGCGACAGTTTCCATTTTTATATCAGTTGCCCATACATCGCCTCTCCGCCTTTAGCGCACTGTTTTAGCCTAGATGTTTCAAAACCTCAAAGAGATAAAAGCTAAGGATATCGATACACCAACACCTGTAAATTAGTCCTTCTACCATTTCCTTTTTTCTTTAGTTTGCCGATTTTGTTTGTTCGTTTTTGTTTGCTTTTTAGCTGGTGGGTGTTAGGTTGTACATTTTTCTTTGAAGTCATGTGAACGAGTTGAAAGCTCCTTACATTCATAGATATTGCAACACAGAATTTACAACTCTGAGCAAAGCTAGTACAAAAAATGGGTTGAACTATTTAATTAATAGCTGCGGTCTCTTATTAAAGTCTGGAACTTCATTATTCTACAAACTGGACCTTTTAATTTTCACCTTTCATTTTTTTATTCAGTTTTTCATATACATGACAAACTATTTTCCTATACCGTTTCACTTGTTACTTATTTTAGATCTAGAACCTATTATTATCTCTGTTTCTATTGAAATAATTTTCTTCTCTCCTGTGTTATTACCTTTTACTTAGAACTGAGTCATCATTTTCCTTTATCATTACTATTTTCTCTCTGTTTCGTTTGGCTCTTTTTCTGTTATCTTTACTTCATTAATTAGTCATCCATTTATTAATTATACTAGCTAGGTGTAGAGGTGATAAGATAATAAACCGTGAATCCAGCACTGGGGGAGTTATAGACTTGAGAGGAGGTTGTTGTACCGATCTTTTACAGGCTGCCAATGTGTTACTGACTGGAGTTGTGTTACAGATTGGAGACTCTGACCATGTGTCGTATTTTATATGGAGAAGGGTAGATAACCCCAGTCTAAATCTGGCTCAATCCAAGGAGACCTAGCTAGCATCTCTACACTAGGCAAATGCTATCTGTCCAATAAGTTTATCAATAACATTTATTATTGACTTTAAAACTATTTTCCCAGGTGACAGAAATGGGTTCAATGACAACCTATTTAACCAATTTAAATAGTCAAAAATTCTATTGTAAAAAACAAAAACTAAAATATCTATTCGCTGAAATAAAGGATCCGATTTTATGTCAATATTATTAAATTATCGTACAAATAAGGTAATCTAAACAAATAATTATGCCTATTTCAGTATTAAATGATTAATAGAGACACACCAAACATTTTATTTCGAATTTGAACGGTTGTCCACAAATATATGTACGAATCATTTTTTGAAGAATCTGCGAAATATCAAAAAAATTCTGGGTTTTTTTTGGGTTTTTTTTACTTGATCACCCTTATTTTCCTTCATTTTTGAAAAGTATCCAACTATCGATTTCTATACAAACCCAGAAAGATGGTAAGCCAAATTCAAAAACATTGTGTGATCCAATCTATTTTGCCATGGACTTGAAAATGCTATCCTTGATCAAGACACTGACGAGAACGTGACTCAGCTGGAACCTCTTATTTTTCGGAGAACAGGCACTTATTTCTCTGCTAGTTTAGTCGTCTATTGGTCGTCTCTTCTGAGCTGATATAGTTTCGAGTTTACATCTTACTAAAACTACAGACCAAGCTTTGGACATAACCGCAAGGCTTATAATAATAATAATATTAATATTAATAATAATAATTATAATAATGATAAGGGATATTGGGGAAAATAAAAATCAATTATGAGGACAACGAGAGGAAACAGTCACCCACATTGTAAGCGGATGCTCTAAACTCGCACAGAAAGAATATACAAACAGACATAACTGGATAGAAAAATAATTCACTGGAATCTTTGTAAAAAAATACCAACTAGAACATTCGGGAAAATGGTATATGCACAAGCCTGAAACGGCAGTTTTCTCAGAAATTACAAAAAATTGAAATTATAAAAAAATTTTAATCTAAATGAATATTTAGAATAAATAACGACAGAAATATTTTTATTTTTCAAAGGTATATATGATAGCATTATGTTATATTGTTATATTGTTATTTTGTTATTATTCGTATTAATTGGACAGGCATGCATAGCCCTTTCATACATTAGTCATGCATACGTACCAAATAATTTTTCCCAATGCGCTATATTTTTTACTTCAATTTTGTTATATTGTGTTTAAAATTTGTACAGATTTGCATTTGAACACTTTTTGGTTACCAAGCAAAAAGTTAGTATAATGTAATTTGCTTTTATATGAAGTGAAATAAGAAAGTTTGCAATTCTTAGATTAAATCCTATAAATCTTTACTGATGTGGACATGCAGAAGATCTACACGTTTGTGTAATTCCCCACTTTATTTTCTGATGAGTATGGAAAGTATGTTTATTCACTAGAGGGGTTGCAGTTTTGCCAGTGATCAGAATAAAAAAGAAACAAAAAGAATGTGGACTTATTTTTATCATTTTAGTAAAATAAATCACTGTCCGGGTATTTACAAAGTATATATTTCTGTTTCGCTTCCTTTCTTTGTTTTTTCCCCTGTCTTTGTTTCTTTTTTCTTTTCTTTTTAATTCAATCTTGTTTACTTACTTTCACGTTTCTTTCCTTGTTTTTTCTTTTTCGCTTTCTTTATTTCATTCTTCTTTTCTTTTTCTTAATTCATTGTTATTTACTTACTCTTTTTTTCATTTTATTTTGTTTTTCCATCTTTCTTATTTTCTCTTTTGTCTGCTTCTTTCTTTGTTTCGTTCTTCCCTCTTTTTTTAAATTCGATCTTACTTCCTTTCGCAATTCTTTCCTTTTTACTGTTTTGTATTTTTTTTGTATCTTTCTTTTCCATTTCTTTTTTTCTTGTTTCTTTTTTTCAATGTTTCATTCTTTTCCTTTTATTCTTCTTTTGTTCTTTTTCCTTTGCTTGGTTTTTCCGATTTCTCGTTATTCCTTCGATTTTTCTCTCTGTCCCTTCCCGTTGTTCCTTTTTTCTGTTCCCTTTTCTCTTAATTCCTTTTGTCTTTCTTGTGTTATGTCTTTCTTTTCTTTCTCTTTTTGCGTTTATTTCCTTTTCTCTTTTCTTCCCTTTTTTCTCCCCTTTTCCTTCTGTTTTTCTATTTCCCTTCTCTTTATCCCTTATTTCCTTAATCCTTTACTTTGACTACTCGTTCTTTCACTTTTTCTTTTTTATTCTTGCTTTCTTTTTCTTTTCTTCTATTTTCTTCCGAATTGCTCTCATTTTCAATCATTCGTTTATGTTCATTCTCTATCTTTCATTCTCTGCAACTTTATTTCATTCTTTCTATTTTTTCCTTTTTTCATTACCCTCTTTTTTATATTCCTTCCTTTCCTTTGTCCTTTTTATTTTTTCTTTATGTCTTTCCTGCATTTCTTCAGGTTTCCTTCATTTTATTTTTTCTTTTCTGTTCGTTTATTTCCATCCTCTTCTATAATATAGTGTTTCAATAACTTGCACAGAACTTAACATATTTATCACATGAAAAATATATTACACAAAAACACACACATAATTTATATATGTATATATGTATGCATGTATTTTGGCACTGTCCAAATTTACATAGTGGGCAGAAGTCCACGTTTGGAATTGGCGAAGCACACCAATGCAGAAACTCAGGGTCATATCCAAAAAATGCACACACACACTCACATACACATGCACATACACACACATACACACGTACACACACAAACACACACACACACACACATATATATATCATAAATTGCAGTTCTTCTGATGCATCATAAGATTATTAGTAAAAAGATAAAAGATTTTAGAAGGCGCTTTTTGGTGCTGTAGTAACGATGAAGGTCGGTAATACTCGAGGGAACTTCCTTCTCAACCCAAAAATGTCTTTCCCTCCTTGTTTATATACTCGTGTCTTTTTTCCCTGTTCTCTTTTTCTTTATTTCTTTCTTTCTTTGTTCCTTTCTTTTGATTCTCTGTTCTCTATTTTTTCCTTTTTTTCAAATTTTCAATTATGTATTTTTCCCTTCCTTTCTTTTTTTTTCCTTTTCTTCTTTCGTAATTTCCCTCTTTTTTTGTTTGTTTCTTTCAATGTTCATTTTATTCAGTTTTTCTTGTCTTTCTACCTTCGTGTCCGTTTCCTACTTTACCGGTCTTTTCTTTCCTTCTTTTATTTCTCATTTCTTTTTTATCGACTATGGCTGGAGACACAAGAACAGTGATTGATTATGGCGCCATCATTTCATTAGGCAACGTTTTTTCCCGATTCTGTTTTGATTACTCAATTATCATCAATACGGATTAGTTTAAAAACATAAATCACAGGGTTTTTTTTAATACAGATTAGTCGCTGGACAAGCTGAAATATAAATATATGCAACACTAAAAATATAAAGCTGTTTAAATTTTGCGCAGAATTCCGATTATTAGTGCTATTTGGTGTATACATATTTTTATTCATATCTTTATGACTATTTACACAACTATTCTATGTGCGAGTTTTAAGATAAGATTAGTTGCGTTAATTTATATTTTTTAGATTATTTGGACTTAATATATTCATGAAATATTTTTTTCTGAAACTCTTAATTATAATAATTTGGAATTGTTAATTTCCTCTTTATTTTTACATACATTTATTGTATGAATTTTCAAGACAGACTTTATCAATTATATTTGTATTATTTAGTTTATTAAATCTTCTAATTTCCTTCTATTTTCATATATAATAAACATGAAGCCTGGTGGTAAAAATGTCAGCTAACTTGCAACCGAGTACATAAATATGACCAAGTGTCAAATTAAAGTTCAACAACAATGAGAATCGTTCGAAAAGTAATGACACCTAGTTATTTTTTAAACGTTGAAGAGCTACGAAGATTGGAGTGGTACCATTTAAAGGAGAAGCTCTTTGTGCTCCAGAATTAATTTTCTATATAGTCACCACCGTATCAATGCACTTTTGCCAACGATGAACAAAATAGTCCATGTTCGCGTCACTCAAATCTTTAACAGAGCTCTAAAATTGACAGACCTATATCCTACCTGTGCTGAATCCAACTCTTTCTGCTTTGCAAACGTTCAACAGACGCCAGTGAATGTTGATGGATTCAATTGTTTTGGCATGGAAGAATTCAATTGCACATCTCTAATGATGCTCTCTTAGACTACAATGCCATCAATATCAGCAACAGAGAGATGAAAATTTCAGGCTATGAATACATAAGTTTAATCAACATAACAATTCAATTTGCAATCTCCTTTGATCCAATCGGGTGGAATACAAAAATAGGAGGCATTGCTTTTGGAACGAGCCACTTATATCATTTATGTGTTATTTCTTTTCTGCAAAGTATTCTGTAGTTTATACGAAACTGAATAAAATCAACACTAAAGTTGTTCAGGCACATGGTAAAGTTTAATGTGATGGATATAATAATGTTGCAAGGTTATACGCCTTCTCCTCATTAGCATTTCTTTTTGAGATAACACTAGTACCTAGGGAGAAACCCATACCACCACCTTAGTATCGAGGGGATAGAGACTGTCTTGAGTAACTGTCCTTAGAGAGAAAACAAATGTACACCATTTTCACAACCCAATTTCATCCAATCATCCAAAAGAATGGTTTCAATTGAACTAACGTCCTCAAAAATAAGCCAGTCTTAATTTTGCCAATAGATACAGTTACAAATGTTCATATTGAACAAACATCACTGAATTGCGAATATAAAATATTGAAAAAACAAATGTAATAAAACAAATATACGTATGAAACGCTGGACAGAACATTTTAAGGATCTATTTGACAACCCCTCTAATGTTGATGAAGATGTCCTTGAGAATTTTTGACAGCAGGACCCGGAACACGAAATGCACATGGCGATCAAGAACATAAACAGGGGAAAGTCGTCTGGACTAGATAGCATCCCTGTCGAGATTCTCCGGCACAGAGGCAAACAGATTACGACTGAAGGGGACCGGTTGATATCCAATATGTGGTCAGGGTTACTCAAGCCTCAATACTAAATTAACGCAATCCTCATCCCACTATACAAGGGGAAAGGACAAATATATGTATGTGGAAACAACGGAGAAAAAAGTATGTTGGAAGCTGTTGGCAAGGTTTTTGCCAGGTTCCTACTAAACAGACTATACACGTTTTTAAGCCCCTGCGTACAACATGAAGCTCAAAGTGGGCTTAGGCCCGGATGTCGAACAATTGATATGATTTTCTCAGTCCGTCATCTACAGGAGAAAAGTAGAGAACACAGGATTTATTTATACCTTGTCTTTGTAGATTTGAAAAATCTTCGACACTGTCAATCGAACTGCCCTGTGGACAATACTAGGGAAACACGGGTGTCCCCTTGCATTCTTAAATATGCAGAGACAACTGCATGAGAACATGAAATAACATTTCAAACTAAATGGAACCGTTTCAAAGAGTATTGCCGTCGATAACGGAGTCAAACAGGGTGAAATTCTCCGACTCTGTTCTCAATTTATTTTGCAACACTCACGTTCGCATTTCAGGAATGTGAAACTGGATTCCTCCTTCTTTTTCAACCTGACTCATTTTAAGGCCAAGTCGAAGACTTTCCAAACCCTTGTCTGTGAACTGTTGTATGTGGACGGCGTGGACTTTGTCGCTCAAACCGCGGTGGACATGCAAGACATCATGTAACACTTCTCCATTTCTCTAACGGATTTGCATATATCATTGTGATCGCGGATTCAAGTTGGATGAGTAGCACCGATGATTTCTAATAAGAATTAAATAGATCTGTATGAATATTTCCAAATTATTTATCGCTTTTAATAAAGTTAAATATGGTTTATTCAATTATTATATATATATATATTTACATACAAGCACACATACACACATATATATACATATACATGCTTGTGTATATATTATAAATGGAAACCTATTAATCAAGCTTTTCTTAAAAACTCTAACCTTCCTTATTTTTCGCGGTTCATTTTTTATTTAGTTGCGTTTTATTACATAAAAAGGCAGGAGTGTAGTATATAATGAAATACAATGAAATAAATGAAAAGAAAACATGTTGTAATGTAAGCCAAAAAGAATCTATAAGACTTATTGATCTCTGCAAAAATAAATAAAAAGGACAACCCACTAAATATCCATACATTTTAAACGTTAATTCATCGATTACGCTTTTCCTTAGTTATTATCCGTGCCATGAAAACATGAAAAGACCGACAGAAGGGTAGTGCTTGTGTGTTATTCTTGTGTAGAGTGAAGTAGAGCTAAACTGCACTCCCCAGCTCCACTGGGTGCGGACCGGACATTCAGAAACAGTTTGAATGGTGATGTACATGCGGACGAGTGGGTGCTGTTTACCAAATAGTTGTAGCAAACTCGTTTACCGGAAATCTGAATATTGACCACTTCACCTTATATACAATAGTGTCCACTTCTTAGCGTTCAATATGCATTAAATGCTGAAATGTTGGCAAAGCTCTCAACCATCCTCTTTATATTATTAAGGCCCTCGTTGGGCTCACTGAAGGTGGTAGTAAGAGAAAGAGATATGTTCAGAAAGTGCATAAAAACTAGCAAAAAAGTATTTAGCAAACATTTTTGCATTATTTGGAAGAATTATTGCATTATTGAACGAAAACACAGGAAAGAAAGAAAAATGATATTTTGCTTTCTGGTACTTTTAATGACAAATAATACAGTAAGTACGCGTTTTACTATACAAATAAGTTCCTCAAAAATCTATCGTAAAGCAAAATTAGTGTAATGCAAACTCACTTTTACAGGCATTGGATAGTAAGGAACACGTTCCGCAAAAGTTAATTGAAAAAGTAAACAAACTGGATCAGCTTTGTATTACTAAAAAAAATTAAACACAAGAATACGGTTCCACTCACTTTTGATAATGTTGATTGTTATGTCCATCAGATAAGCAATATTTTTGAATTTTCAAGAAAATACCAAATAATTCTTTTTTTTAAACAACTTTTGTCAAAAATATTTTTGCTTAAATCTTAGTATTTTAATTTGTTTTTTTTTTTTTGTTTTTTTTTTAATTACCCACCAAAAAATTTAATTATTTTTCCGGTTTAGCATGCATTTATAGTTTTGTGTCAATATTTTTATCATAAATTGAAAAAAAAAATTCATCAATTGACTTATGTGCGAATTTATAGCAAACTAAATGTGTGTATAGCGCATGAAATATCTTTTGCAATTCTAATGATAAAAGATGAAGCACTAAAAAATTAAAAAATTCAAACTTTCACTCAATACAACAGGTCCAACATACATTACGAATGCACACATATATATCTATTTAGAGTTTTAACTTCACTTCTTAACTTTAATTAATCTTTATTTATATAGTGTAACCCCTCCCCTAAGTTCCAAAATGGCTAAGTAAAGAAATAATTCCATAACAACCAAACATATATAAAAAGTACACACATCACGAAACACATAAACACATTAGCAATATATACACACAAACACAGAGACTCTCAACACAAACAAACAATTCACATACACAAATAAAATCTGATAGACTCTCAAACTCACACTAACACACATCACCACAATCCCCCTTATAAACACACAAACACGCACAGATTTCTAAAATGAAAGCTAAGGAGAGGCTGATTGACTCCGAAGTGACTGGGTCAAAGCACCTCCAGACAATCACAAACCAATATTCAACTAGAAGCTACTACAGAAGAAGCAAACAGCATGAAAACTTTTTCCAGTTCTTATAGCATTAAGTAAAATTAAAAAATTACACCAAAGGAGGAACTATTTTTTGCCCCGGAGAGAGTCACATGGACTCGATACACGTGTAGCGAACCAAACAACATGAATGTATAAAATATTAAATAAATACCAAACAAACGTTCACAGCTTCGATTATCATCTTTTTCTTATTAGAACGACCATTATTTTGGTTTGAAAAAAGAACATACACACAGACACACACACACACACACACACACAAATATATA
>JAYKTE010379263.1:0-10767 GCA_036873565.1 Xipholeptos notoides
ATATACAAACACACATATATAGTTAGGCATTAATGATTAAGTGTCAACTCCTAAGAATTATTATTTCAAATCCAAAATACATTGATAGAATTCGCTTGATACTTCAAGCTTAATTACATGTTTTAATGCAGGTTTTTTGTATTTCTACATTTTAACTTTATCAATAAAAAAATATGTTATCAACAAAATTAATATATAAATGCACATTTCTTTAAGAAAAAAAATTACTAATGTGATAAAATTTAGGATGGTGCATTATTAGACCCAATTAAAAATGTTGAATAAAAACAAAAATCTTGATTAATACCAAAATGTACAAATCAAAATAAATTAAAATCATGCATTAAAAAAAAGATGTTGAAAAAGAGTTAAAATATTTCACACACATCAACAACATTTGAAATCACTCAAAAAGAAAATTATTCTTTATATATATATATATACATATATATATATATAGTTTGTTTTTTTCCAAGTTTTGTTTAACTGAAATATTAATTAACATGTTTTGCTTGCTGTGGACAGAAAATAAAACCAAAGATAATAATGACTAAATTTTTTTCTTAATGCAAAAGTTAATTTTCATGGTTATGGCATGTGTGTGGGATTGGTATCATCTTTGATTAACAAAAGGAAAACACACAAACATAATGAAGGTAACATAAAACCATTCACTTACGGTTTCAATAATGAATAGTTTTTATGGCACTTTTTTTCATTTGTTGTTGATTGGGTGTGAACTGATAAGTAATGATTACCCCATCCCCCTACAAATTTCAACTGTCATTTCCAGTTAAAAAAAGTGTGAAAACCATTGGACTTCTCATCCCAGTATTATCATCTTTTAAATCTAAATCATAAACATGCTATATAAGATTTAAGAATCACACAAGTGACCAGCTAATAACAATGGCCAACCAACATTTAACAATGGCTAAAAATCACTAATCTAAAATCTTTTTTAATTTTTTAATTCATTTCTAATTTTATATTATTTTTTCTTTTTTTTTAGTTTTTTTTTTGTTTAAAACTCATAAATGAACCAATGATTGAAATACAATTTGAAAGATCATTTTCCCAGCCTAACACAACAACAATAACATGGAGAAGTTTTAACGGACTTGAGGTTGTCGAGCACGTTTCATCTCTTCTTGCTGCAGACGCTGTTGGATGAGGACCTGGGCCTTTGAGATGTTGTTTGGTGTACCTGTGATGGTAACAACTCTGTTGCGGGTGCCAGGGACGTAGACACCTTTCTTGGAGATCTGTATGTTTGTACCTGTCAGCTGCTGAAGTTCAACAATGCCTTTGCCACCAGGTCCAAGAATGGCACCGACAATGGTTTCAGCAACTTCGATTTCATTCTTTGTAGCTGGACCAGACTTGTCCTCAGCTGGGCTGTACATCGGAGAATTATGGCCAAACGACATCTGATTCTTCATCTGGTCATTAGAACTTGGGCCGCCGGCAAATAAAGCATTATTCAGTGAATAATTGACAGTAGTGCTAAATGAATCACTGAGCATAGGGCTGCCACCAAATCGTTCACTGTTCATATTCGCTGATGAATTATTAAAAGGGCTCGAACTTGCACAAGTGGATGCAAAGTTTTCCATGGCTGATGAACAACTACCCACAGGGCCAAACACACAATTGTTATTTGAATTATTCATGAAGGGGTTGCTGACACTGGTGGTTGGTGTGTTACATCCTGACATCATAGTTGACCCCTGCAAGCCCTGAAGATTCAAGTTAAGTCCTCCTCCGCCCCCAGCATTTAAATTGCCAAGTCCTCCAAGGCCCAGACCAATACTGGTCAGAATACCATAACTAGCAAGAGTATTCATCGCAGCTCCTATTTCTTCAATTGCTAACTCGGAAAAACCACAGCCACGGAGAGTAACTTTTAAATTTTCCAGAGCTGTGCTGTTGATGCTTCCGCCAGCAGCACTACCACCACCTCCACTCGAACCACCACCGCCGAGATTGGGCGTGTTTACACCCATGTTAGACACAGTGCTAGTGTTGGAATTGTTGCTGAAATTATTATTGTTGAAACCAAAATTAAATGTCCCTAAATTATTGTTGCCAGCCATTCCCATCTGTTCCTGGTTCCTAAAATTGAGGTGTGTAAATGGTAAACTGTTAGAATTGGAACTAGCAACGGGACCCACAAAATCGGCGTAGCTTATATTGGGACAGCAGCCACTCTGGGGATCTTCAGCAATGACTCGTAAAATCATTTCAACCGCATTTCTATTTGCGTCCACATCTCCAGCAACAGTCACACATCTCTCGGGGATATACGTACCCTTCTGGTTCTGAGATATCTGAACTGATGCTCCACTTTCAGCTTTAATCTGCTTAATGAAGTTGCCACCCTTTCCGATAATCATTCCAGCTGTACTGTTGGGAACTAAAATCTTGACCTGTTGGTGTCGTTCAAAAGGGCCGCGGTAGTCCTCGTATTTCGGGTTTAACTCTGGTTTTTCACGGATTTTCTCCATGATGAAGTTATGCACTTTACGGACGGCTTCGAACGGCCCAGTTATTAAACACACCCTTTCTGTAGTGCCTGGATAGAAGTTGTTCGACTTGGACATTTTCAGTTTGGCCCCCGCTTCGCTTTGGACCCGAGCTATCGTCTCTCCTCCTTTACCGATAATAGCCCCTGCAACGGCGTTGGGAACCAAAATCTTGAGACTAATCGCACCGGCAGCTCCTGTATCTCCGGCCTTGTAGTCGCAGGTGTACACCTCTCCGGATCCCATGCTGCTACCTGCTCCGCTTTGATTGGAATTCATCTTGTTTCGTTATATTTTTTTTTCTGGCTTCTTTTACCTTTATCGAGGGGATGACTTTAGTTTTTTACTGCCTCCACAAATTGATTTGGGGCAGATTCTTCTTGTTTTTGTGTCGTCTTCACTCTATCTTATGTGTTGCATTCAAGCAGCTTTTTGCGATGAGCAAGACGATACTCTACGTTGTCGGGCATGAAGAGTTACTTGCCCTTTATTGTCAACTGTAAGGGGGCGCCACGATTAAACCAATTTCCGGTATTTCTGCAGTTAAAAATAAATAAATCACTAAAATTATTTATATTGATAAAATATTAATATTTATAAAAATATAAAACAAATAAAAAACAAATTATATGACATTATATTTTGTTATTATTTTGGATGAAAGATAATTTATACTTTTATTTTGCTCTTCAAAGTTGTTAGCGGAAGTCAACTTGTTAGGATTTTAATAATAATAATAATCATAGTTTATTTTTCTCCTGAAAAGAATTAACCTTTCGTTGTTCTATAATGTTGAAGAAAATATTATCATTAATAGGTTTTTAATTTTATTAAATAAAATTTAAATATATACAAAAAGTATATATTTTGTTTATTTTTAACCAAAAAATCAATATGTTTTTGTTAAAAAACAACAACAAAATATTAAAAAGTTGACTTCGGACTTTCATCTGTTCAAATGTGAATATTTACTATAAATAATCATGTCTAAATAATTTAACTAAAACTCATCTCGAATTCTGACAATCATTAAAAAATCAACATGCCACTACAATAACTAACTGTCGGTCGGTTGGCAGTGTCGCCTATCCGGTTTTTTTTAAGGGCTGTTTGTTTTAAATTTTTTATGTAATTTTTAACCTAAATTAATTTTATTTGATTTTTGAAATTTTTAGAAATGATTTATTACGTTTCGTTTTGCTAAAGTCGTGGAGAGTTTTAAGATAAAATTCAATCGTTAGGCAAAATGGTGCTCTCAGCTGTGATTATTGCGCTTCTTGTGCCTGTTGTGTGTGGGGATGCTTTTGTTGGTTCTATGATATCTCAAGCAACAAGCATCCATATTGTTAATTTCAAATAAAAGAAATTCACTTTAAAAAGGTATTTTTTTTATTAATTAAGCACCCTATTACAATTAAAAGCTTGGAATATATAGATATATAAGTTAAAAAAAAAGAAAAGAAATTTATTGTAAACTACTTAAAACAGACACTCAAAACTCAGCTGGCTGGAGGAGGTAAAATTTAAAAGGTCATTAGAGAGAACAGTAACAAACACTAGCACTAGCAGTCAGTAGTCTACTACTGCTGAGGAGGAGGGTAAATATTTATTTGAATAAAGTTTATGTTTAACATTCATGAAATTTAGAATAAATATCCCTAGTAACAACTTTTCAAAAATTGATTTAAAAAATATTTTAACTGGTGAGTGATGCTTGATTGTCTGATTTAATTGAATTTAGCTGATAATAAACTAAATGGTGAAAACCAGGTAGAAAGATTTACTGTTATAGCTATATAACTTTAAAAAAATTATATTTTATATTAAAATATTTATATTAAAATGATAATTGTAATTTGAATAATTATAATAATTGCATTTCATAAATTCAGATGAGCAATATTTATTGTGAATATAATAAAAATGAGAATAAAGGTTTAATTTGAATGATGATAATAATTACATTTCATAAATTCAAATGAGCAATATTTATTGGTGAATATAACAATAAAGATGAGAATAAGTTTAAATAAATTGAATAATGACAATAATCAAATTTTATAAATTCAGACTAGCAATATGTATTGTGAATATAACAATGATGAGAACAGAAGCCCAAGTAATTTAAATAGTGATAATTAAAATAAATTACTTAAACTATTATTTAATTTATATTTTTTTGTATTAAACTATTTTGCAGAGAAAAATGATGACCAAAAATAATTATTGAAAAATCTTTTTCTAGAAAATGTGTTATCAATTTTTGATTTCTCAGATTTTAGGCAATTCTTTCTTTTCCATTTGTCATATTTCTATAAGTAGCAGTACACATACTTCATTATTTTTTTTTTCCTTTCCAATTATTATTTTATTGAAATGAATATTTTTAGCGTTTAAATTCAGATCTACAAAAAGGAATATTGGCAAATATAAAACTGCATCATTCTTAAAAGTTATGTTCAGTCAAATTAATGATCAGGACTCTGCAGACTCCACAATTGTGGGGAAAGGCGACAAGTTCCCTGGGGACTGCAATGCTCCTTTGGAGATCTATTGTAATGAAAATAAAAAGTCAACAATATAATTATAAGAATTAACTGGAAAATTATGATCAGGCTTGTATATTGAGATCCATATTTATCAACCTCTCTCTCTCTCTCTCTAATAGAAGACTTCAGTAAGTTGGGGGGCAAGTTGCATTTTGTGGGTACAAGGGCCACAGGGCGCATTCTGCAGGGGGCAGGGTGCACTGTTAATGATAGCCAGTTCTGAAAATATTGAAAATGCTTTGACCTTAAAATAAAAACTGTATTCTCTACCGATTTACATTAAATGCTGCAAGATTCAGGGCAATTTTTTATGAGGTGACAAAAAAGGTTTAAATGGAAATTAAAATGGATTTGAAAAAAAAAAAAATAAAAAAAATATTCTGAATTGTGAATATCAATTTATTTGAAGGAAGGATTTTGTTTCATGCCAATACCAAGAAGTTGTGATATTCTATTTAAATGTATTGAGTCCAGATAAAAATGTGATTCCATTTTATGTATTTTGTTACTTAAACAAATAGATTTTAACTCTGTTACAGAAATATATTTACAAATTCAGTCTGAAAAATACAAGGAAAAAGGGGAGAAAAATATTTACTTGATTCCAAACGGTATTTCTTTTTTCCAAAATTTATGACATAAACTAATTTAGCTAAATTCTTGAACCAAGAAAGATATTTGCATAGAAAAATGCTTTATGTCATTAAATACCCATAAAATTGATATGCCATTAAACAAAATAACCTAACCTAAAAAAAAAGAAAATAAATTTGTATAGAAAAATGGTTTCTGGCAGTAAATGGCTATAAAGGTTGATATGCTTTTAAAAAATAACCTAACCTAATAAAAAGACATTTGTATAGAAAAATGGCTTCTGGCAGTAAATGACCATTAGGTTGGTATGCTATTAAATGAAATAACCTAACCTAAAAAAGGAAAAGACATTTGTATAGAAAAATGGTTTCTGTCAGTAAATGCCCATAAAGGTTGATATTAGTGTTGGGACGATTCCTAAATCTTGTCCGATTCCGATACCAATTCCGATTTCAGGAAAATGTTGATTAACGATTCCAAATAACGATCAACTTAAAAATTCAAGAGAATCGTAATCTAAGAATCGTAAATCTAAGGTATTTATTTAACAATGCGATTCCGATTCCCCCCAAAATACACGATTAACAATTAAGATTCCAAGGAATCGTCCCATCACTATTTGATATGCTATTAAACAAAATAACCTAACCTAAAAAAGAAAGACATTTGTATAGAGAAATGGTTTCTGGCATTAAATGGCTATAAAGGTTTATATGCTATCAAATAAAACAACCTAACTTAACAAAAGAAAGACATTTGTATAGAAAAATGGTTGCTGACATTAAATGACCATAGGATTGATATGCCATTAAACAAAGTAACCTAACAAAAGAAAGATATTTGTATAGAAAAATGCTTTCCAACATTAAATGGTCATAAAGGTTGAAATTATTTTTGTAAACTGCAGATATATTGATACCCCAATGACCACAGCAGATGCTATAGGCCTGCTACAATCAATTTTTTTAACTTTGACTTCCTAGCAATTATTTTTCCGGGTTTGTCCCAACGATCTAAATACCTATATATCATATTTTAAATCTATAGACCAAAAACTTTAAAATTACAAAAATCCAGATCAAAATGACCCCAAAAGAAATATTAAAGCGATCATTAAGCAAGGCCAGGCAATATTGCTAGTATTTTCTAAAGCTTGAATAAATTTTCCAACTTTAATAGGTATTTAAAATTGAATTAATTATATAATTCACTGACAATTAGTGGAAATAAACATTAATTTTCATAATATTTTTTAACATCTGAAACTTGGAATATTTCCTGAAGAATAATTGTTGTTCATGGAATTAAGAGATAAAATTAAAGGTCAGATTATCTGACCTCTAAGCTGAAATCAGCTCACCTTGCAAAATAGACAAAGCATTTAGATCCTTTTTTTCGATTGTAAAGGTTACAGTTTTCATTCAAATTATTTATTCTTTAATTCATTCATAATGGGTTAGAAAAGAAAGAGAAATCAATGACAGATCGAATTTATTGAAATCAATTTTTTGGGGTGTGTGTCCTTTTAAAATGACGATACTTAAATAGTAAATGGGAGTTAACCCCCTTTAATTTAGAAAAGATAAATGCTACTGCTATTAATGTGTTTTAACTACTTTAATTTAAATTATTTCGTTTTATCAATACTAATATTCTTTTTTTTTTGTAAATTTACGTTAGATACTATACGAAATAATTATTTCAACAAGGCATTGCTTAACAAAATAACAATGAACTAAAAACATTGTCTTTTTTTTTTAAATGCAAGCTCACTTTACGGAGACTGCCGAAAAAAATCAGAAAAAAATTCTAGACTAAAAAAACAAACAATAATTTGAAAAATTAAAAAAGGCGTATCAAGAATTTTAGAATAATTTTTTATTGATACCTTTCTAGCCAGAAAGTTTTAGTTTTAAAATTGTTCGGTAATTTCCGTGTATAGGTTTGAATTAGAAAGAAAACAAACAAACAAACAAAAAACATTGTTTTTTCTTTTTTGATCACTCACTGCTGTCTATTTCTGTTGATTATATTGCTGCTCCTGCCTGCCCGCAGTGATGACTGCCACTGACTGCTAGGGTGCCTGTGCCTGCCTCTGCCTACACACCAACGACTGGCTGACAACAACCACCTACACCTACCACAAAAAAATATTACTTCATCTCTTTGAATTCAAAAATTATTTTGATAAAAGACTTGAGTTAGTTTTTACATAATATTTTAATTTCTTTTTTGGTATTTATTCTAAAGAGAATCAAAAATATGTTTTCTTTCAAAAAGCAACAGGAGCACTAAAAGCCCTTAGTTCTTCCTTCCATCTCTTCTTCAGGATAACCTAAGTTGAATAACCTTGGATGTGCGTTGTGTGTTTATGAAAGCCCATGAAATCCTTAACTAAATGAATAAATAAATGAGAGAGAGCGTTTAGAAAAATTGAATGGACCCCGCAGTCCCGCACCGCACCACACCACCGGCGTTCCGTTGTTCTCAAAAACTTGGGTTTGTTACTTTTCATTCATTTAACCCCAAAATTTGTACAAAATTTAGATTTACTTTCTGTTCACTAAGTGACTTACTTGACTTAGTTTTATGATGAAGGAAGGCAAGAAATAAATCATCCACATATCACCCACATCATACTCCCCTCTCCTCACTACTTTTCTTTGCCCTAACGGCATTTATTTTTATTTTTTTGATAATAATTGTAATTATCCTTTGCAAATTGCCAAAAATAGGGAACAAAAACACCGACAGAACTTGAACTTGCGAGAACCTTGATAACAAACTTGACTAACTTACGTGAAAAGAGATACGAAACAATACACATTTACAGTAACAATGGCATTAATTAATTTAATCTCGCCCTGCTGTCCCAAAAGGGATATTACTCTAGATTTTTTATTAACCCACTACTCTTAGGTCAACGAATGAATACTCCCTGAAACGTCATACTATTTTTTTCGTTGCCTAGATATTGGTGGCTCTCTGGCACACACACACATTTGTGAGAACTCAACAATAACAACACAAGAATTAATAAAACCAAGATTGATGACAATGAATAATGTCGTAGCAAATAAAAAGCTCAATTTAATTTGATTTGAGGACAAAGCCAACCAAAATTTAAGCATTTAATTTGTGGATTATTGAAATGATGAAATAATTATTACAACAAAATTTCGTTTAGAAAAAGTTACAGAAAAATTTCTTATATAGGCAATTTAAAAAAAATTACAACAAGCGCTTTTATAAGTCATTAAAAGTGATTTTTTCCCCAGTTACAAGACAGTTAAGTATAGACACACAAATTTTTTCAATGCACTGCTGGGCTGGCCTGTAGTGAGTGCCACTGTGCACCACAGCACAGCACAGCACCACTAATATTCTGCTGAATTTTTCCGTTATTTTTACTCCTATCTCAACTGTCTTGTAACAATTATGGAAAACAACTGACTGCTCATCCTCATGTACCAAACTAGTTTGCATTAGTACTATAAGCATAATGTAATGAGACAGATCTGATTTTTAGTGGTTCTGGTTTATTGAATTACACATCTTCTAGAAGTATTGCTCAGGCTTATCATATAGGAAAGCAGTGCTGTCTGTACATTATGTTTGTAAAGCAGTAAACACTCTTCCAAATGTCAATTTGAGTTGTAATTCATCAAATGTAGTTTGCTAAGGTGCTATACAAATTTCGATGGTCTGAATCATTCTGCTATGCAAATTTGGTGATTTGAATGCTTTTATGTTCCCTTTTTTATCCATTTTGAACTGGCTCAAAACCAATTAGAAAGTGTTCCCCAGGTCTGATTCTCTAAATGTCAAAATTCAAGTATTTAGACCCAGAATTGGCAGAGAAGTTTGGTAGAGACTGCAAAGGTCCAATCTTTCAACTTTGACCCCTTAGCAGCTAAATTTCAGGCTCAAAACCACAGGTCTGAATAGACTGTATATCAAATTTCAAGTCTCTAGACTAAAAATTGGCAGAGGAGTTTGGTAGAGACTATTCCACACACACACACATTCTCACTTTTATATATATATACTGGCTATATAAAAGGCAGTATATATGCCTGTAACAGATTTTTGTCCTATTTTTTAAGCTTCATCATTCAAATTTTCTATGGGCATAGATTGATAGAGCAACATATACTTTTTAGTCTCAAGGTTACTTCATACCCTGCCTCTGAACAGTCCAAATGTTCACTCTTTTTCGGCTAAAACAGTACCTAAACTACCTCTGATCATCACGAAAGTTCACGCATTGGTGTAAAAAACAATGATGAGTGGCTGATAATAGAGATGTACTGCATGGTTTGGAAGTTCTGGTCAAATATTCGTTGAATGCTTCCTTGCATTCAAGTATTTTTATGGATTTTGCCAACTTATGAATC
Source organism: Xipholeptos notoides (assembly GCA_036873565.1). Classification (NCBI taxonomy): domain Eukaryota; kingdom Metazoa; phylum Mollusca; class Cephalopoda; family Idiosepiidae; genus Xipholeptos; species Xipholeptos notoides. Next base: position 10,066 of record JAYKTE010379263.1, read on the forward strand.
TTGTTTTCCTTCTAACAATTTGCATGTTAATAGAATTTTTTTCATGGGCATTTTAAGCGCTCAATCATAAAAATATCTTTAAAAATGCAGATGATGAACTTCTATTCTCATCCTTAATACTGGAATCCTTCTAAGAGCTGCAAACCAAACCCTTTATTCAGTCTATGGAAGTAGACTTTTCACATTTTGTAATATTGATTGATTGATATGTTTTACTGCATATTGACCATTTTGGTCATTTAATACCAAGAACGATCATTTTTTTTATTTAGCATCTTTTTTTGTTAACACATTATTTGACCTACTCAAGTTGTAGTATTTACCCCATAGCTGAAGGGAATATACTTTTCCCAAATGTGAACGCAAATGGAATGACTGTTGTTTGAATTGGTGTATTATGGTTCCAAAATCCAAGTACCAACCCACTGTTCCAACAGGACTCCCCTTCACATTCTGTAAGCATTGATATGATACCTTGTTGATCTGTGTTAAACACTTTTAGGCATTTCAACTTGCAGTCAGGATAGAATGTCACAGCATCTTGGGTTTCCCCCCCTCTGCATTCACTACGCACACCCGCCATTAACAGAGTGGTGGTTCCTGAAGGCAGAATGACAATAAGTTTCCTCTGGCCAGGTATATCTGGACACTTTGCAATCTGTGACTGCAAGCCATCCTCCACCTCATTCAGTTTATATATAT
>JAYKTE010379374.1:0-10766 GCA_036873565.1 Xipholeptos notoides
AGTTCAAAACAACAGGAAAGAAGTGAGGAAGAAAGAAAGGGTATGAAAGTCTTTGCTAGCAAAAGGAGAGAAAGAAAGAGAGTGAATGTTCAATGAGGCATTAATATACCGTGTTTGGCTGCTGCTGCTTAAATAGCCAGCCAGGGGCCAGAGCGGCCTGGCGGCGGCATAGCAGACATAGTTTGTTGTTCGAGTGTCTCTCCGATAATAAAAAATGGATTAAGTTGACTTGTGATTTGTTTATATATGTTTTTGGTAGGCTCCCAGCAGCTTCGAAAGTTCGTTCTAAATTCTGATTGGCTGATTGGTTTTCGCTCCAAAATGTCTACAACTACGTCCGCGTATGGGACTCTTGTTTTATGGCTTGGTAGGGGTGGATAGGCACATAGATATTTTGATATGCACATAGTCGAAATTTAACTCTGTGTGTGTGTGTGTGTGTGCGTACGTATAGAAATTAGTACCAACAAGCCTTAAGAAGCATAGTTTTGATGTGTTTCAATTCACTAGCAAAAACACTTAGAATTCGAATTTTTTTCCCCAGTCAAAACACAGTGAAATAAATAATACGTCAAGGCCGATGTTTCAGCCCTTTTGGTTTTTCTTGAAAAACAGGCTTCAAAATGTGAAAACTAGTTTTTAGTATGAAATCAAGCAAAAATACTTTCAGAAACAATCTAAACAAACAAAAATAATGCCTGTTAGGGTTAGGGTTATGACAATGACAATAACGGTGACAATGACGATGACGATTAGAATGATTATAACAATGACGACGACGATGATGATTACAATGAAGATGAAACTAGTTTTTAATATGAAAACAAGCAAAAATACTTTTAGAAACGACCTAAACAAACAAAAATAATGCCTATTTCAATGCTGTTACAATGATGACAATGACGATGACTTTTGTAATCAGTGCTAGATGAGTTACTCTCCCGAGTTAACGAGCCCCATCTGCCCGAGACAGCTGAAAGTGAATGCAATGGTTTTTAATATGAAAACAAGCAAAAATACTTTTAGAAACGGGCTAATCAAAACGATCTCTCGTCTTGTGACCCTGGACTTGTATAAATAATCCTCCAGTCACGTAAACCCATTGTCCTTTTCAACATACTTTGCAATCCGACCCAATTCAAAATATTCTTTTTCCAATTGTTGATTTTCACATACCAATCGACTTTTTTGCTAATTGTCCGAATTCTCAAAGTTCTGTTTTTTTTTTTTCATCACCAGTCTCTCCCCGTTCAACCGGCACTGCCCGGTTTGACCGGTGTCAACTGGCATCGCCCGGACTCGTTCCGTTACAGAATGACTTGACTGATTGTGGGTCAGTTTTTATGATAAACCAATAAATCTTGCATTTTCACATGGTTTCTTGGGATGGTTGCCAGTGATGTTGAATCATACCTGGCACCTTCCATACCTTCATAAATGTATTGGGTGTCATTGGGACTTTGATGGTTGGCACTGGACTCAAGGCCTTGGGATAGATATGACTTCCCACATACCCTCCAGTTATGGGTAAATAGGTCACATTGTGTTATTCAAAAAACTAAGTGTGGACAAAAATTAACGTTTACCAAAAATGATTATTCTCGGCATTAAATGACCGAAAAATGGTTTATATACCCTAAATGATAATAAAAAAAAAAAAACTGGGCTCAAGATTATGAAGAGAATATATGGTAAAAATGCCGGAAATGCAGTGCAACGAACATTTCGTGTTCAACGTTCAAAGATTGTTGCCAAAATCAAAGTTGTTCATCACGTCAGAACAACTCCTCCAACCACCCCAGCTACAGCTGGGATATAGTGATGAAATGGTATCATCTGAGTGGGGATGAAGGTAGACCTTTGTTTGTGTCTGACAGCATATCAACCTTTTTAGGTCATTTAATTTCAAGAACAATCTTTTTTTTGAGAAAAGTTCTTTTTTGTCCTTGTAGTTTTCGGAATAACACAATCCATAGCTGGAGGAAAATTAGGGATTCATACATGAAGGATAAACTTGTTCCAGTGATGACAACAGATAAGTTCTTCTCCAGGAGAATTGATACCAACTATTTGGAAAGATGCAAATCTCTAAGGTGCACCTGCAGAAGGCATGGAGTAGAATGTACAACGTGGACATTGCCAAGATGGCAACTGTGATATGAAAAATGCTAGTCACAGATCATGAGGATTAGTGAATTAGGATAAGTGTGAAGAAATATTATAGCTTATTTGAATAATCATGGTGGGGTAGGGGACCATAAATATGGTATTATAAGGATTCAACATCACTGGCAACCATTTCATGTGAAAGATTTATCCTGAAAACATGAGTGAAAATGCAAGATCTATTGGTTTATCAAGAAAACTTGGTGTTTTAATATTTTGACGGGACTAATAACATTTTTTAACAAACCTGGCTTAAAGCCAGAAAAATAAAGAAATACAAAATATAATAAAATAGAGAAATTTATTTGTCTAAGACTTAAATGAGAACATTTCAATTCGTGATGAGTTGAAGTTGAGAAAAAAAAAATTAAATGAGAGAGAGAGAGAGAGAGAGAGAGACCACCAACTTTCAATCATTTTTTTCTCAATATATATATATTTTAACACAATATCACCAAACCACTGACATCAACAAATCAGTGGATTTTATATTTCCCTTTTTTTTCTTTTTAAGAGGGAAAGTTGAGGGAGTAGTGTGAAGCATGGAGACTTAAAAAGAGGTAAAGATATTAGTGGTTCAGAGATAGAAAACAACAAAACAAATGTATATAAAAAAATATATAAATAAATAAGATAAATTAAAAATAATTAAATGAAAGAACAAAAAAAAAAAGTTTAAAATAATATAAGTCTTCAGTTTGCAGCAGAGTTTCCAAATAACCGGCAGCACTTTGTTAATTTTATGCAAGGGAGAATAGAGGATGGGGCGAGTAAAAGGAAAGAGAGGGAGAGAAGAAGAGTGGGTAAGGTGTGGGGGAGAGAGGAAAAGGAAAGTTACAAGTGGGGAGTGGATTTCCTAGATTAATAAAGAATGGTTTAGGCAGTTAACATTTCAATAATAGATTATTTTGTGATCCCTTGAACCTATATACATAAATTTAGGTCAAAGATAAACCTATAAAGAATGGTTTTGGTATCTTGCATGGACGTAGCAGCTCTACAATAATCAACTGTATAATAGACTGAATGTGAGTGGGAGAGAGAGAATGAGAACCTGTAAATTATTCAAACCCACACAGATAACCAATAAATGTCAATAGAATTCATAATTGGATGGCTCATTTATAAAAATATGCACATGTTGATAAATACAAACATATAAATAAATCAAATATACCTGCAAATATCTGGATATAATAAACATAAATAAAGAAAACACTATTCATATCTTATATATTTTTAAATTAAAAAGTTACCCTTTCAAAATACATCCTAAACATTTTAGTTTTGTTTTAAAGAGAATTTCATATAATAATAAAAAAAATTAATAAGTTGAATTTCTCCTAAAAAAGGCTGTATTAATTCATTTTGTAACTGGGATAGAATGATTTTCATTCATTCTTTCAAAAAAAAAAGTAAAATCCTTTATATGAGCAAGGCATGACAAAGTTTTTGCAGGGAAGATTGTGTGACAAACAATTCCAATTTTGTTTTAGTATTGTTCAATTTTCCCCCCCTTAAATTATCTTTCTAGGGTAATGCCCCTATTTCGTTGTGGGTAAATAGAAAAAAAAATTGGACTAACTTTTAGGTTTTTATAAATTTGACGAATGAAAAAGAACAGATTTAGCTATTCAAATATCCATATACGCTAAGGAACTCCGACCAAACTTTATGCAAATTAGTCATAACTTTTGATTGTACAATAAGTGCAGTCAAGAAAAATTTGGAGAAAAAAAAAATTTTGATGCCTCATTGTAGTTCTATTTTTGTATAATAAGTTTTTTTTTTAATTCGCAGTCTGATCTGAACCAATGAACCACTGATTTCTATACTGAAGGAAGTTCTCATTGTTTTATTGTGATGGTGAGAAGGTTCATGCTTATATGGAGTTGAACTTATCAACTACCGTGGAATTTACACGGGTTCTGCTAGTTAAGTATTATTCATAGGAATCGCAAGTTTTCCTTTCTTTTTTTTTTTAAAAGAAAAAGTTTCAGCTGTCAATCAAAATTATAAGATTTTCTAAATTTTTCATAGTAGGGTTGAAAATTTACAAATTTTCAAGCCTCCTTTAAAAAATTATATCCAGTTTTTAAACTATTTGCTTTATCTTATTACACATTATTTTGGCTGATGTATTGCTGTTTTAATTTCATCAAATAATACCTGGAGAAAGCAGGAGTGCACATTAGCTGAAAAAAAAATCTATGAGTACAATATTTGAAAAGCCAAGAAAGCATCAATTCTCTAATACAAATTTTGTGAAATAACTTTGATAAATAAAAACAATGGGGTACAAGGAAATTATCTTTATTGAGCCTTGAGGCAGAAAAATAAGTTCAAACAAAATAGAGATTAATGAGTCACTAAGATATTCTATCCTGGCAAAAATAGGTAGTTGTGATAAAGAGTGAGTGGAGTTTTGCTTAATAATATAATTGATTTTAGAATCAGAATCAATAAATCTTACAACCTAATTAATGTTAACATTCATTCCTTATCTTAACACTAGCTATAATAATAAATCAAATAAAAAAGACAATTCGATGCAAAATAAACAGCTTGATAAATGAATTGTCTCAACTTTTATAATCATGGAATTTTATATGTCATAGCCAATAAACGATTTTTTTATCCATCCCCACCCTCAGTTGATGGATTTAGTGTAGGGTTGATGACTTTGTCATATTTCTTTCGAAGCAATAAAAGTTAAATAATGATTTGAGAAAATGCACAACTTTGTGATTAGAAACAGATTTGTTATATATTTCTTTCGCTGCTTCAAAGAATAAAAACTTTTACGAGAAAATGAGAAATCAAATTAATTCTTTTTTCCAAAGAGGCCAACTTGAAAAGTTTATTTATGACTTTAAACTGAATTTCTAAAAATCAATTTAAAACTAAAAAAAGAAAATGGCAAAGAAAAAAAAAAAAGAGTTCAGTTCACGCTGACAAAATTAAACTATGATTCTAGAATGTTCGTCAGAAAAAGTATAAAATGACAAAATTAAGCCAAGTTATAAATGATAAAATAATATAAAAAATAATAGACAAAGAAGTGTAATAATGAACCTCTGCAGTGTGCGCACACACAATGCAACAGATAAATGAATGAACTGAATGACCAAAACACACCATTTTCAACTGATTGGTATGCTGTATTCTTCGGTAAATATGATGCTTGCTTTCTTTATTTTTTCATGATTGTTTTAAACAGACTAAATAATCCAAATTCATATTTGTGAAACAAGTTGCAGTAAGAGGAGGCCATATGTTTTCTCATAAAATAGTATGAGAAAACATTTGGCCTCCTCTTACTCGTTTTAATAAATTAAATAGGTATGTAATAAATCTACCAGTGAACACCAGTTCCAAAACGTTATGAATGTAGGCGGGTGTGTGTGTGTGTGTGTGTTAAAATTATGGTCTGCATGGATTTGGAGGGGCACATAATGTTTTTGTTTTCTTTTTTTAAATGTCGAAATATGTTTGTTTCGGAATATAAAACATTAAGTTAGTTTGGCAGAGAAAAAAAAATGGACAAGATAGGGGCAGGAAGTGTGGAATATTCTATAAAAAGCTATGGTTGTCAGACTTGGCATATAAAGATATGATATTGAATCAGGTTCATTTTCTGCCTTGGTATCAAATCAAGAAATAGCAGTGATTCAAAGCATTTTTATTTACTAAAAAAGGGGAGGAAGCTAAAACATGAAAATGTTTAGGGTTAACTTCAATATCTAATATCAAAATAAAGCTATCCATATCTAGGCATATCATAATGAGTATACAGTATATATTTGAAAAAGTAAAATAAATAAAAGTTATAAGAAATGTTTAACTTTAGTCTTAGCATCACGAAGGATGACCGGAATTTTCCAAAAAGTTTGAGCCCAATTTAAGGTAAATTTATATTACAACATGAGTAATGAGTTTCAATCTCTTTACAGGCAGTATCATTTATCAGAATTCAAAAGTTAAAATTTATAATTATCATTTACTACAGATTGGCAGGAAACAAAACATTTTTAACTTTTAATAAATAATAAACTTTTTTTTTTTGTTTTCTATAATTGTATTTAAGAAACAGCAGTGAAATCAATTAATAGATTTGATTCAATATCTATAATTAAAATACATATCTATACAAACAATACTATGCTGAAAAATCAAATGAAATAAAGGATATATGTAAAGCACTAGGATGGAGATTCAAAAATTCTGTATTCTGTCTGATTTTTCACCATATTTGGTCTAAAACTTTATCTCTTAAAAAGAATACAATCAAAACATTGAAAATAAGCATTTCACACTACAAATCAGTTTATTATGGATGTTTTAGTTTAAAAAAAATTTCTTTTTCTGTGATTTCACATAATTTATAAAACATAAGGATCAGATTGGGATCGCGAGATTTGGGTGTTTTTTTCTTATTAGCTTTTAGGTCATTTTATAGCAAAGGTATTTTTCATTTATTTAGTTTACTTTTATTTTGAGATCTTCAATTTGGTCCATGAAATTGCAGTAGAGAAAGCCCAAACCATTTCCTAAGTGTTTTATATTATTTTTATTATTATACATATTCTTCTTTAGATATATTAAGAACCTTTTGATTGCATTTCTTTCTATCTCAATCTATTCTGATGCTCCAGTAGTGCAACAATAATATTCTTATTAAAACTGACTCTTCAACAATGAACAAACATGTCTGATCAACAGAACCATAAGGATCTATCAAATAATGATTGACTAAAAAAAAAAAAAAAAAAAGCACAGTGATTAAAATGGATGATATTTGATCAAAACTTTTAAACATAATTAAGAAACTTTCAAATTTCTAAAAGGATTTGTAACAGTTTTTCAATATTTACAAATATTTGCTTATGTAACAATTTTATCGATACTAACAATTGAAAAAAGAATATCTACGAAATTGTAAACACACTAACTGTAGACATAAGGAATTAACATTCAGTTGCTGAATTTAAAACTAAACTGTGACTGAAGAGGAAATTGGATGAGGATTCAAAGTATAAAACTTGGAGATGAGACATGAATAACCTAGACAATAAATTGAAGAGATATTGGAAATAGTCATTTAAAAGAAGCAAAACAAAATTTATGCAATTCTAAATGACAACACTAATAGCATATTCTATACAAAAAGAGAAACAAAATTTACGAAAATTCTTAAGTAATGGACGGTGTTTCCTTTTCTCATATCAATTTTCAATGTTTAGTGATTAATGACATATGTTCCAAAATAACATTTTTAATAACTTAAGATGCAATGTGATAGTTGGTCATTTATAGATTAATTTATCTCTCCACTAATTTGGGTTTAGTACACAACCAATTTCTAGTCATTTCTTTATCATTTAAAAAAATAACATGATGGACATAACATTTCTTTAACAGAATTATTAATGAGTTTTAACTTTAAACAAGCTCTATTTTCATTCAACAATATTTCATTGCAGAAATCATGGTTTTCCACAATTAAAAAAAAAATCAAAGTAGGCTTCAATGCAGTTTTACTTGTGGACAGTAATAAAATAAAGGAAAGGAAATATACTGTGGACAATTTATCTCAACAAAATATTAATAAAAAAGTACAATGCCTAACCAAGATATTTTGATTGCTTAGAACTGTTTTATCATGTTTTAGATTTGGGTAGATTTTTCATGGGCAACACCTACACCAAAACTGAGACAGTAATCTAAATTAACTAAGTGCCTCTTCTTGATGTATAAAAACTTTTTGAATAATTCTCAAATTTAATTTTGATTTTTAAATATTTACCTTTATACAATGCTTATAAAAGGGGTTTCATTCAGTTCTATGATGTATTGCTGATCAAAGAACCAGATATATGTCCGTGTGTGTGTGTGTGGGGGGGGGGAGTTTTAGATAAGAATCACAAGTATTAAATAAAAGTGGTTGGGGGAAAAAAAGAGATAATTGCCACATAGTATTTTTTGCGAAGATACCATTTTTTTCTTTTTTTTTTAAGGAGGAAAAAACAATCTGATTATCACAATTTTGGTTTAAAAGAAAACACGAGGGGAGGATAGAGAACCGCTTAAAAAGTAGATGTGCACTGGGTTAAGGAACTTGACGAGGCAACAGTAAGGAAGATGGGAGGTAAAGATATCTGATAGAAGGAATAAAAAACAAAATTGATTGGCGGAAAACTAAGAGACCTTACACTCCTTTCCCCAGAGAGACTAGTAGAAGATTGGTGGCGGGATAGTGAGGAGGAAGAGGGGTAGTGGGGAATAAACCAGATTGGCAACATTGAAAAGTTTTATGATGACCAAGCTGTAGAGAAATTTCATTCTATTTTTCTTTGCAACCATTAAAGAGTTGTGGGTATCAAGGTCTGAGTTGAGACAAACTCTGATGAGTTAAAATACAAAATGAAAACTTAATAATAAAAACACTTCTTTTTCAAGTGAACAGATTAAATAAAAAAATGTTTAAATAATAAAGAAAAAAAAGTAAAAAAAAAAAATGAAGTCTGGTCAGGTAAATTGTGGTGTGATAGTCTATCTGATGTCATCTTTGGTTATCATGTCCAGTCAAAATATGAAGTTTAGTGAAGAGGTTTGTGGCATTCCAGCCTGATAAGAGTTTTCACCTGAAGCAGAAATGTCTTTTTTGTGACAGAAATGGCTAAAGCCACAATCTGGAAACAAGAGATTTTTAATGTTATTTTCTAGAAGACATTTTTCATAGCTAGTGAAATGATTTTATTTATTAGTTTTTTTTAGTCTGATAGTCTCCACTTGTTTTTCTTTGGGTATACCAGGGGCAGTAATAAAATGCAATGCACCTCTTTGATTATTTTGATGCCAGCAGTGGTGACAACATGAGGATGGCAAATACCCAAGGGGAAAACATTTTTTTACAGCCAATAACGATGATAATGATGATGATATACACAGATTGTCAGGAAAGAGTGACCAGCATCATCAAGTTTTAGAGAGTAAGGATATAAATAATCATTATATCCGTGGTTGTACAAACCTGCCAGGATTTAACATTTACTTTTGGCCTCTTTATTGCTTCCTTTCCTTTCCTTGGTTTGTTTGGGTTTTTTGTTTTATATTAATGTTCTTTTTCTTTAAAAAAAATGGATCTTGAGAAATAAATTAATTTTCTTAGATTTTATATTTTTTCTTTAAATATTTTTTCTTTTTTCTTTTTCCAATTTGTAAAGAAAAAAATGAAAGACTGAGGGTCTAATTTTTGTTGATTATCATTTCCATCAATATTGTCTTTTGTTTCAGCTAGTTTTTCTTTGAACTTTGTATGCAGAAATTAATAGAGTAATCTGAAAAAGAAAAAAATGTAAAAAAAAAATTAATGTTAAAAATAGTTTTCATTATAAGTTCAATCAGTAGTTTAAATAAAAATATCATTAAGTCTATTTACTAGTTTTCGGTTGTTATAATTTGTCTTAGTAGGCAATAATAAAACCACAAAAAATTTGAAAATGTTTTTTTTGACAAATTTTTAAAAACATTTTGTAATAAAGAGGCAAAAAACCTGTGCATATCATATATGATGTAAAATGTCACCTATAAATAAAGTCTTCACTTTTCAAAGTGGAATATGTTTCAATATTAGTTCAGTAGAGACCGCCATTCGAGTGAATTGTTGATGCTTTTTAAATCTACCTAAAAACTGTTAAAATCCATTATTTCTTAACAACTTTTGGTTTTACCAGAAAGATAAAACCCTAAATTATATTTTATTAAAAGCAAAATAGTATAAAAGTTTTTAAATAATTTTTAATCGAATTTCAAACGTTAAAATTTCCCCAAAAAGCAATGAACGCCGTATTTCGAAAAGTTTTTCAATCAGTTTTCAATATTTTTTTTCAATGCTTTTAAATCGATTAAGCTAAAAAAAATTGTGTATAAAAGAAAATTAGGAACATTTTTTATAAGAATATGTAAAAATAGTTTTTTAAAGTATCAGAATTTCTAATAATTTTTAAAATTAACTTTATCTTTCTGAAAGAAGTGACGTCTCCACGAGTAAACACCGGTTTTATTTGTATTTTTCAATAAAATCGAAACTTATGGAAGCACGAAAGAGTAAAAGAAAATTCTTACAGGCAGCTGGAAATAAAGCAATTTCTAGACATTCTATATTTAAAAATCTACCAAAAATCATGTAGTAATATAATCAATAAGAAATTTTCACTGATTATTCCTTGTAAAATTAACTTTATAATGATAGAATTGAAAAAAAAAAATTTCTTTCGGAATCATTTTTTTATTATTCGCCTAAAAATTATATTTTTCTCTCTTGTTCTTCCTGTTCTTGTCCTTTTAGTTCTTCTTTTCCTTATTCATAATCTTCTTCTTCATCATCAACATCTTCCCCATTATTCTTCTTCATCATCATCATCATCTTCATCATCATCATCATCATCATCATCATCATCACCATCATCATCATCATCATCTTCTTCTTCATCATCATTATCATCATCTTCTTCTTCTTAATCATCTTCTTCTTCATCATCATCATCATCATCATCATCATCATCATCATCATCATCATCATCATCATCATCATCATC
>JAYKTE010379485.1:0-19831 GCA_036873565.1 Xipholeptos notoides
TATATATGTGTGTGTGTGTGTGTGTGTGTGTGTGTGTGTGGAAAAAATAAACATAAAATAAAAATAACAACAATAGAAATAATATATTATTTTTTTAAAAAGCCAACGCTTAAATGTTTCGGTTAATGAAAACCATCTTCAAGGCGTAAAATGTTTGATTAAAAAATAAAATATATAGATTAAAAAATATCTAATAGATATTACTTAAGATAAAAAAAGAAATAAGAAAAGCGTTTCTAAAAACGTTAAGTTTAGACGATTATTATTATATCTCCTAGCCCTGCCCGAGCCCAGCTGGTCTAAATTCCCAACATGAACCCACAGCAGCTCTGCAAAGCAAGCATATTTCAGCTAGCTTGTCCCAACAACACATGACAACCCCAAGATCCACTCAGTCACATAATGAGGGTCATATCCCTCCTGGCCCTCCAAAGACATTCACTGATATCCATCCTTGTGACAACAGAGATTACCAACACAAACTTAATATTCCCCCAGATCAGAACACTACACTGGAGATGGAAACTTCCAAGAAACTCCCTTAGTCCTTAGCCATGTTACTCCCCCATAACAAGATTGGTCACCAAGAACTTCCATCCCTATGCCCTCGACAATATGAACCGTAGAGTATTGCCATGTGTTACTGTTATGCATTATTTCTCTTCCTCTATTCAGTCTTCACCACTTGCAGTACCAAAGACTTGGGGAGGCTTAAAGGATTATTATTGTATTGTATTTTATTGTATTATATTGTATTTTTCAGGCATCCAATAAACTGTCAGTCATTGTGACCTGATAAAAAGTAATGTGTACTTATCTAAAGTTACTCATTATAACATAACCTAGAATAATAACATGCTATAATGGTTTCCACATCTAAGTGTCAACTTATTTTAAAACTAAATAAATAAATAAGAATAAAATAAATAAGAATAATTGCAAAATAAGTAAATAAATAAATGAATATAATAGATAATCAAAACATAAACAAGACATCTGCCTCTATGACATATAATTAAGCTAGAAACAGTTCTCCAGCTTCTGATACTTCTCAGCTATCAGCACATTAGATCTACTGCTTCATATTTCAAATAATAATTGAGAAATATTTCAAATCATTTTTCAGTTATAAGTAAAAGATACTTACATATACATTTTCATAATAAAACATACCAAATGCCACCCTTGAAGGTAAATGAATTGCAGGTGTCATTTCATCATCACCAATTAATTCAACTCCAGCAATGGGAAATAAGGTTTTCTCTTCAAAAATAACATAGAAATAAACATATTTAGTTTTCGCCATTGTTTATTTGTTAGATGGGATTATTTAGTCAATTACAATTATAAATCTTATTACCAAAGAAAATGATTTTAGACTTTTACATTCATTTAGCTTTCAATTAAGGAAATTTATCAATTTAGCAGAATCTTATTTTGTTATATTTTTTTTTAACAAAAGAGCCATTTCAATTATTTTGATTTGTTATGTAACATCAGCAAAGACTATATATCCTTTTTTTTTTGTAAATGTACAGTTTTTGTAAATGTATCCTTCTTTAGAAACAATAATTATAACCAACTTTTATTAGAATATTTGATCTATTTAAACTGTTCATGTTTATTCATATTTTATTTTATACATACATAATATCATGCTTTATTCTATGTCGTTATTAGTTTTTATCATTAAAATGATTATATGATATAGATATTAGAATTTTTTTGAATATTAATTAACCTAAAACTATTTTTCTGGAATTTTTTTTTTTTCAATTATATTCTTTCTTTTTCTTTATGTGTAAATATTTCTGAGTAAGAATCCATTTTAATTTCTTATAATATAAAGAAAAATACCAATTAAACTTAACTGTTTCAAAATATATTATATTCAACTTACTATGTTTGAAATGACTTATTAAAAGTTTATTATAAACATATTTAATTTTGTGATCATTTAAGTTTTTTTAATCTTCCTTTTTTATATATAAGTAGATCTATGTAAAGGCAATAGGTAATAAATAATGATTATTACCTATTATTATTTTTCAAATTTATTATAAATCAATTAATATTTTAGGATCTTTAAAAAGACCAAAATAAATGCTCTGAAATATTCATCTATTTAAAATAAAAGTTTATTTTGAATAAGATAGTATTTGAACACTTACCTGCCCTTCCACCTTGAGATGTTACTATATGGGGTGAAGTTCTAATAAAAGTTGAAGGAAACTGCTTTGTACTGGCTGTAGAAATAGGTATTCTGGTGCTATAGGTTGTTTGAGATTGACTTTTAGTACTTTCATTTGGAAGTGTTAACAAATTTGTTGTTCTTATAGTCACTGGGGTTAATCTTTTCATTGATGTTACTCTAGAGTCTGTACTTGGTTTTATTTTCATGGATTCAGATTTATTTGCTAAAACTGTCTTTGAATGGGACAAAGTACTTGTTTTTTGTAATGTCTTTTTCTTGGTTGAGTCAATCATTATTTCTATTGGTATACTATAAGGTTTCTTAGAAATATCAATAAGAAAGGTTTTTGAAGTTATGGGATAGAGAGGCATTTTATTTGTTGTTATTGTTATTTCAGTGGGGCTTAATGTAGCATGTTTTGCATCTTTGAACGAAATTAAGGACTTGTTAATGAATTTTGATTGAGAGAAATGAACCATTTTTGTTGACTGTTTTTCTATGGAAGATATTTGGTTAGAAGCTGTATGGTCCATAGTTTTAAATCTGTATGGTATTGGACTACTTATTGGGCTGCTTGAAAATATTTCTCTAGGCATTTTGCTTTCATTTATTATAGATTTGGAAATGGGCGATTTTGATTGTTTGTTTATGGTTGATTTTATTAGATAAGTCAGATCATATTTCTGTGTGGATAAGATTGGCCTATGTAAGAAAACATTATCTAAATCCGTAGTTAATATAGCTTTCTCATTTACAACATTTGGATAAATAGTTTGAAGCTTTTGAATTTTCTTAGGAATAGTTTTTAAATCAGACATTATCAACGTTGAATTGGGTGTTTGTTCTGAAATTGATGTGTCTAAATCAAAAGTAAATGGATAACTATAATTTTGTGAAGTTGGAGTAGATTGAATAGAATGGGACTTTAAGCTATGATCAGTTACTGCTTTTCTTGAATCTGTTTGGATTGTTTTAATACTAGGTCGACTAGATGTTTGAATTTGGTTGTCAGATTTTTGTATAGAAATCCTTTTAGTTGTTTTAAATAAAGGTAATTTTTTGCCAGTGAATGACCCTGATAATGAAATTGGATTAATTGTTGAACTCTTACTTGCTTTTTCTTTAGTAACTATAGTCAATGCTACTATTTTATCTGTTGTAATGTTTAATGGTTTATTTCTTCCTATTTGTTTAATGAATTCTGTAATTGGAATGCTTTTAGTATTCATTTCTGACACATTGTCAACTAGTGAAACATTAGTCATGTTTGTTTTTATTGTTTGTAATTTCGTTGTTTGTAAAGTTTGTCTTTCTGGTATACGTTTATATGTTGTATTTTCTATTCCAGAATATGTTTGTGTAGTATTCATAGGTAAAACTCTGATTATAGATTCAGTAATGTCTGAACTTATCCCTTGTGTATTATCTACACTTGTTATATTTGAAACTTTACTCTCTGTTGTATCAATAATGTTTAATGCTTTTGTACCTGCATAAATATTTTTTACACCTTTGTTTTCATCTGTGATTCCAGTATTTGGTTTTGAACTTAAAATCTTCATCTTTGTTAGGATTTCATAAAATTTTGGTTTTGCTGTTTCCATCATTTTTGGTTTTGATATAAGTGATGACTGATTTTCTGTTTTATTCAAAGTTCTAGGTAAAGCCTTTGTATAAATAGATTTTAATATTGTTTTTTCTGTAGGATCACTACCATCATTAACTTCAACTGAAGGAATTGATGTTGTATATAGAGTCATTATTTTGATTGGGGTTGGAGATAAAAATTCAGCAATAGGTTTACTTTGGTTGAATCTGCTTTCTTTTATTTTAATCTTTTTACTTGTTGAGTACATTTTAGTAAATCTATATGGAAACTTTTTCACTGTAACTGCCTTATCAGTCTCATTTTGTTTCATTAATTCAGTTGAAATAACTTCAGTAGAAATATGATCAATATATCTGTCATTAGGTGGAGTTTCTAATGTAACTTTTTTCATCAATGGAATTACTGACAGACTTGTTTCAGGAATACTTGATAATATTCTAATTTCTTTGTTAGTTTTTATTATTTGTGATGTTACATCTGTAGGTTTAGTTCTCATTGTATTTTCATCAAATAACTTAATCAGATGTGGATTTATAGAATGTTCAGTTTCTGATTTTGTCTTATCTGTAACTGTATATGCAAATGTTGGTGTTCTTTGTGTTGTCATGATATTTGGTATAGCTGTTGCATATTGTGTAGGTCTATTTAGTTTGGGAAGCAAAATACTTTTAGATAGATATGTTGTATCCTTCATCATATCTAATGATAAGGTTTTTATGGGTATAATGGATTCATAAAATGATATGCTTTTACTTGTTATATCTGTTGCTGTTTCACTTGTACTGATAATATCTTGGGTTTTATTTGGGGGTAATGACAGGTTTTTTTTATGGGCAATAGAAAACATACTACCAGTAACTGCGTCTTTTGATACTTGATTTGTAAATAAAAGATCTAAAACACCTGGATTCAAGATAGAAATGCTTTTGTTAATTACAGAAAATAGAATCTGATTTAATTTTGTCATATTTTTGCCTTGAATAGATTGAATAATAAACCTGCTTTTATTTCTTGAAATATCAGATGTGGTCTTATCAACAAGTAAAGATTTTGTTTGGTTTATTTTTTCAGGAATAAAATCTGATAGTGTTGTATTTTGAGGCATAATTTTCATTCTGACAATTGGTTTTGTAAATGGCTTAATCTTAGTATTTCCTGATGTTTCTTTTTTTATGTATTTTGGTATATTTTTTGGTTTACTCACTTTGGAAAATAGGTCCATCATTGCTGTTTTTGAATTTATTCTACTCTCATTTAGTCCAATTTCTGTATTACTTTTATTTAATTTCAAAAATGGGGTTGATAGACTAATAGATTTTGTTGAGCTTTTCAGATTTAACTTTTTTTGAACTGATTTTGTTGAAGGTATTATTTTTCTACTTTTGGAAATTTTAGATGTTATTTTTGTGTTGTTTCGATCCACAATAGTTTCATTAATAGATGCAGATTTTGATGTTCTGCTATAAGTAATCAACATTTTATTAACTCCAACTTCCTTGGAAATAAAAGAACTCCATAATGCCTGTGATGAAAGGGTTTTAGTATTCATTAATTCTGTTGGTAAATCTATTCTTAAAGATGTTCTTTTTGTTTGATGTGTCATTGGTACATCTTCACTGTGTGCTATTTTGTATTTTTTATGATCAGATGGTTTAGTTGCAGTTTTAGACCCATACATAATCTCAGAAGTAGGAATACTTTTATTGTATATTTCTTCAGATCTTGTTATATTAACAGGTATAAATGTTGTTTCAAGTTTTTGAATAGTATAGTTTATAGGAACACTTTTAAAATAGCTTGTATCTAGTTTTTCATTTTTTGGAGGGTTTTTTATTAAGTCACTTGAATTTCCAACAAAAATAGATATAGTTTTATGTGATGGTGTGCTATCATATGATGTAATGTCCATTATTTTACCTTTAGGAAACATAGTTGTTGAAATGTTTCTGATTTCTGCTGTTTTTGATATATCTGATGAAAAAAGTTGTGTTGATCTCATTTCTTTTTGGGTACCTTCATCTTTAAACTTTGTTTTAGTATGTTGACTCTGTGCTAGTTCTCCAAAATGTAAAATACTTTTCAATGACTTATCTTTAGAAATTAGTTTCTCAGTGGGTGTAGATTTTATCAAAGACTTTTTATGTGTAGAAATAATTGTCCAACCATTTTTCAAATAATCTTTTTTTGTTGTAGCTAATTTAGTAGATTTAATCTTTATTTTTGTTGATACATCTGCTAAAGGACTTTTATTGTATATCAATTCTTGTTTTAAATTAGTTGATAGATTTATTTTAGAAGAATTAGCAATTATAATGCTTTTATTAACTTGTGCAAAATTCAATATTGAATCTTGATTTTGAATTTCGTTGGATTTTTCTTCAGAGAAATCTTCAATTGTTACAGTTTTGGTATAAGCATCTGTAACATCAGTTATAAACTCACTTGTAGCATCTCGATCAACTGGAAGTGATCCTGATAAATTCTTAATTGGTATTAATCCTGATGTTGTTTGAACACTTGCTATGAAATCACTTGATTTTTTATTAACAGAAATATTTTTGTTAATTCTTTCTGATGCTAACATACCAGTACTTGAAGCTTCTGTCCAATATGTTTCTTCTTTAGATAAATCACTTAACATCATTTTATCTGTTTTGATTTTGGGCAATGCTCCCTCCATTAATATAAGATCTGCAGTAACTTTTTCTTTTTGAAGAATTGAATTAATATTATTTGTATTTTGTGTTTTAGCTGATGTGGGTATTTTGGATACAGTTGATAATATACTAAAATATGTGGGCAATGTTCCCTTTTCAATAGGAGCAATTTGAGATGATTTTATCATTGAGATTTGGGATTTGTTTATATCTCTTGGTTTAAAATCCTCTGTGGATACTTCATATCTAGTATGAATAAATGGGGAAATTGTTATATTTGTTGGTTTCAAGCCTGATAATATTTCTTTCTTTTCATGAAGAATTATTGTTCTTGGAAATGAGGTCTTTGAAAGAATATCAGACATGACATCATGTTGATATTCTTTATTTTTGGTTATATTATTAACTTTTTCTGTTGAAATCAAAGTTTCTTTCACTTTATCTTCTATTTTAATTAGAATAGGTGTATCAGTTATAATTTTTTGGATTGGTTGAATTTTAGGATGAGGGATTTCTAATGTTATTTTCTCTTCACCTTTTGGGAAATAGTTTGTTTTCATTCCTAATGTTAATTTTGGAATTGGAGGGATTTGGCTTTTTACATCTACAAAGCGTTTTGATGCAGTTGTTTTCCATATGATTTGAGACTTACTTGAATCTTTTTTAACATTTGTAGTTTTATCTTTTTCTTCGATAATTTCAGTTGTAGTGAAAGCTTTAGGTTTTATTTCTATTCTGTCTGATTTTGTCATTAAAGTATCATCTAGTGAAATCCTTCTTGTAAAATCTGTTAGTGGTTTATTTTTTATATGTATTGTAGGTAGTTTTGTATCTAGTTTGGGTTTAATTAAAGTTGTAGATATTCTATTCACACTTTCATCATGTGAAATTTCTGGTGTCATTTTATATGAAGGTATGATTTCTGTTACTGTTATTCCTTTTTTATATACCATAACATGTTTACCTTTTGTAACTGGTTTATGCTTAATTTGATCATTATTTGATTTTGTAATTTTTGGTTTTGTAATTTGTTGGCTGTTAAATTTTTCTTTGAATATATTCATTGTCTTATGTTTAGTTAATTTAAAAGGCTTATGAGTTAATAAATTTTTCATAAGGATTTCTTTTTCAAATGAGGTTGTAACGCTTTGATTATAATCAGGTGTTGTCATAGATAATAATTTATCTTCAAAATATAATTGAGTTGTGGTTGTATCAGTGGGTCCTGTATGTGTATGAGATATATTTCTAGGCAGATCTTTTTCTGTCAACTTTTTTACTGGCTTCTTAAAATTATTTAATTTAGATTTGTCAGAGTGTACTATAGAATTATTTCTCATTTCTATACCTGGTGTTTTTGTTATTGATTTACTGGGTTGTAAATGAAAAAAATTGAAGGTTTGTGACTTCAAACCTGTTAACTTGCTATCGTTTACTGGAATTTTTGTATTTGATTCTTCCATGATTTCTTTTGTTTTCAATTGACCATTTTCATTATTTTCTTCAGATTTTTCTTTTAATCGAAAAAAGATTCTACTTAATGTTGTCAGATCAGTTGATTGAATTTCACTGATATTTTTTTCAATTGCTTTAAAAATGTTTGATGTTATATATTTATGGTGTTCTTTTTTATTTTCATCAATATCTTCAATGTTACTTAAAATAATATCATCTTTTAATAAAGTTACTATTTGCTTTGTAGAAATTAGGTTAGGTGTGTCTGTTGGCTTATGGTCAAGAGTTTTTATATCTGGCTTAATATGAGACAAAGTTTTTTTGATATATGCTGTCAAAACAATTGATTTATTTGGTGATATAGTCATTTCATTTTTTTCAGAAGATACTCCTGCAAGTTTAGTAAAAAGTTTAAATGCTTTAGAAGTTTCTTTGAAAACTCTATTTTTTGACCAATCAGTTGTCATTTGATATTTTTTTAATTTTGGTAATGCCTTAAATTCCTTCCCCATTATGTCATGTGTATTAAAAGGCGGTGCCGTAATTGGAGTCTGAGTATTATTTGAAATTATAAAATCTTCTATCTGTGTTAAATCTATTGCATCTTTTTGTTGACCATTGTATGGTGAATCCAAAATATCAGTATTGTTTTGGTTTATAACATCTGCTTCATATATTGCTTTCTCAAAAATTATTGATGCATTCAATATTTTTTCTTCTGGAATTTGGGATATCTCATATAAACCAGATTGATCCATTTCTGGTTCTTCTATCATTACATCTCTAATTTTTGATTGGTTAATGATTTTTTGCTTATGAAACACATCTTTGGTTGATAAATTTAAATCTCTTTCAGGGCTAATTTTAAAAGTAGTAAAATTTACTGTTATTTCAGTTGCATTGAAAAACAAAGGATGGCTATTTTGCTTCAATATTCTTGTATCTAATGGTGATACAGAATCAAATGTATAATCCCTTTCTTTGCCAGTTGTAACTCTATTAGCTCCCATGGAAGATGTTTTTATTGGCTTTTTCTCTATTCTTAGATTATCATTTATATTTAAAAATCTAGTAACATTTATTTCCAATGCATCTTTTCGGGGAATCGTTGCTTTAATATGAGTTCTTATTAATTGTACTTCATTTTCAATTGTTGAAGACATAGAGTTATCTTTTTTTATAGAACTATTTGATATAAATGAAGTCATGTTAACTTGATTCAAGTCACTTAAATTTGTTTCCGGTATTTTTGTTGGAACAATCACATAGAAAGATTTTAAATCCATTCGTTCCTTTTTTGAAGTTGTCAGTTTTTCATTAGTTTTTCTTTCCTTTGAACTGGAATCATTGACTAAAATTTTTTGCATTATAATTGATGTTTCAGATGGAGATTGGATTGTGGAGAGGTCAGTTAATTTTCTTTCTATTTCAACTTCAGAGATAGCACAAATTATACCACAATCAGGACGAACTGAACCAGTACCAATTATGATAGTAACATTATTTGCTAAATGGATAACTGGATGGGATGTAGATGCTTGATTTTTCACAGATGGATTCACGGAAATTGATTCTTCTATATCAGAAATATTTGAAATTGGTTCTTTGATTGGCAATCTACGATCTGCTTGTGGTAGAGTCAAAATATCATTTCCATTGTATAAAGTTGTAGAAAATGTCTGCTCTGTGAATGGCAATAATTGTGTTTTCTCTTTTGTGGTTATGGATCTATTAAGTAAAACTTGGACTATTTTCTTAAGAATAGACACATCATTTTCAGGGCTAGGTGTAGTAATCAGTTGTAAAATTAGGGGATCAGTTGAAGTTGCCTCAGTTTTTATTACTGGTGTAGCACATAATGTATCACAACCAGGATTTATTTTTAACAATCGTGAAACTGAAGGTTTCTCTGTTTTCTTTATAAAGTAGTTACCAGTTTTTAGACTGGATGGCCAATGAGTATTGCTTTGAGCCAGAAAGATTTTCCTAAATTTTCTTATTCTAATAGTTTGTTTATCATCTTCGATGCTACTATCCAAATCTATTTTATTGGTACTTAGTGAGGGCTTTTCAGATTTATCTTTTAATTCTTTATTTGACAACAACAATGATGATGGTGATGATGGTGGCAATGATGGTTTCATTAGTTCATTTATGTACCTTTGAAATTCTGTTACTGATGTTTGTTCTTTTTCACTATAAGATGATATTGTTTTCTTTTGTAAAAATCTAGTTTGAGAAGTGATTGCTTTGCTTTGGTTACTACCAATCATTGTTGTTAAGTAATCAGAAGTGCTTGATGAATAATCCCTTTTATCTCTTGTAGTTGATGGAGATATCTTCTTTGTTTTAAACATATCATTTGATTCTAAGATTTCTCTTTTAGGGAGAGTTGTTGACATTTTAGAAGTAGAAAAAAATGGTGAAGAAATTGCTTCTTTTGTTATATCAACATTTATTTTTGAAGTTTGATCAAATAAACCCGAAAATTTTGAAAGTTCAGTTTTGATCAAATGTTCATCTTTACTTGTATCAAAAGTTTGAATAGTTGATGTTATACTATTCAATTCAGTGGCTATAGGATGTGTCTCATGCACTAAACTACTGTGACCTTTAGTCTGAGATTGAGTTGCAACAGTGTCTGGAAATGTTGATGATATTGATGAAAGTATTTTTGTTTTAAGTTTCATAAGCTGTGTTTGCCATTCAGTTCTGTTTTGTTCAAGTTCATGTTTACTAATTTCTTTTGTTGTATTCACTATTTTTGATTGGCTTTTATTTTCATATGATGTGTGTGTTACTGATTCAGACATAGATGTTAAAGATAAACTAGGATTTGTGTGAAAGGGTTTGTTTTTGATTACATGATTATATGTATTGTGAATTAATGGATATTGACCAGTTTTGAATGAATAGATTTTGATTGTAGGATTTCTTGTTGAAATTTGTTTACCTCTCTCTAAACTTCCCATTTCTAATGTATGCAGTCTACTGAAATCTTTTTCACTTGATAAAATGGTTCTATTTTGAAGGAATTTAGATGGAATTGAAGAAGATTGGTGTATATTCTTAGTTTTTGTAGAATCTTGTTTTTCAATATTCAAAGTATCAAGTGTTGTAAACAGTAATTTTTCATGGGCTATTAAAGGTTTGAATGATGAGATTGGGTTTATTTTGGTGCTTGTTCCATCAAAATATGGTTTCTTTAAATGCTTATACTTAGATACTTTAATTTGTGGTTCTTCACTTATTAATAAAGATTGATTAATAAATGGATTTATTGTTGGAAGTTGCTTCTTGCTTTTAAGAGTGTTCATCAGTGTAAATGAGTCAACAGTTTTCATAATACTCTTTCTATGTATATCTTTTAATAAACTATCAGATGTATTCAGTTGGTCATCTATTTTTATTGAAGAAATTTCTTCCCCTCCTTGTGAATTGTATATTGTTAAAACATTTCCATTCTTTTCTGTCATATCCATATGGTGCATTTTTGATGTTGAAAAAGAGCCAGTTTTAAAGCTTGTTGATATGATCTTTTCGTCTTTGGATTTGGATGAGCTGCCTATTTCAACTTCCATGGTATCCTTATCTTTTGTGACTCTAGTATCTAATAGAGTAAAAAAGGACGATTTTTCTATTGTTGGAGCCACTTTGGTTTGCAATATACTTGATTCTAAAACATATGATTTGTTTGTATCGACATAATTGATATCATTTCGTAGAGGTTTAGGTAACTTTATTGGTATAAGTGTAGAACTAGTTTTGAGAGTTTCACTGACATTATTATAACTTGATGTAACTGTATCTAGTAATGTAATTTCTGGTGTCATTTCTGAAGACAGTATGGAGTTTGGAGTAGTTGATAAAAAGAGTATTTTCTCTTCCTGTGAATGGGGTGTTGACATTAAATCATCTCTTGGTTGTTTTATTGCTTCTTTTGCAATAACTGAATCTGAATCAAATCCATACAAATCAGTTGCTAGGGAAATAATTTCTTCTGATGTTGCCATATCAGGCTCTACTGCAGGTGTAGCACATAATACATCACATTTTGGATTTACTTGTGGCAGTTTTAAATAAGAAGTGAGTTTTGTAGATTGCTTTTGATCAGTCCTTATAGTTTTATCTTCTAAAAGCTTTTTTCCCATTGTAGTTAAAGAAGTAAAAAGTTTTTTTACTGTTAAAGTAGGTTTTTGTTTATCTATAGATAATTTATTTATGATAGTCTTATCATGAAATAACTTTGAAATATTAATAGTAGATTGAAATGGGAAGAATCTCTGGGTTGTCGATAATTTGACATCTGTAGATATTGAAGAAGATGGCTTTTCTAAAACAGGAAATGCTGAATTATTAGCATAGATGAAGGGTAATGTTTTTGTTGTAGTTCTGATAAAATGTTTAGAAGGTATAGTTTCTGAAATAGATAAATTATTAATCAATCTATTTGTGGTTGGGGAAATCTTTTTAAAAGGTTGAAGTGAAAATGTTGGAGCTGTGTTCATAATGTCTTGAAATAGTTTCCCTTTTGATGAAAATTTTTTATTACCAATTTTCATTGCATCTAGCGCATCAGAAGTTATTAATTTCTCTAATAAAAGAGAATCCCCTTTTTCTATGAAGTTTTGTTCTGTTGCAAATGTCTCAATTTTTGGTGTCATTATTTTCATGTGAGAATATTCATAAGATTTCTTCTGTGAAATATGCACTGAATCAGTGGTTGACATCTCTGAAATTGTTGATTGAGAAGGATGTTCAAGAGATATTGATGATGTTTTCTCTTTCATTATTTGAGTTGGGATTTTGAGCTTTATCGATTCATCTATATAATCTTTTCTAGTTTTATTAGATTCTGGTCTGAACTCTATTGGGGTTCTGTCACTTGGCCTATTCATTTGCATTTCAGCCGTTAAATGTTTGGATGTATTAACTGAATGTTTCAGAAGCCCTGTTTTTAATGTTGAAAAGAATAAATAAGTTTTTGAGGATTGTATTGATTGTTCGATAAAACTTTTATCTAATGAAATTTTATTTGAAGTTGTATCAAATGAAAATCCTTTTGCTATATCGGTACCTGCTTTAGGCTGACCATGCTCAGATAAAACAGTGGATATTGTTTTACCAGTTATGAATGGCAATATCTTCCCAATTTTCATAACAGTTTCATTTAATTTTTCATTTGCTTTAATATCAATTCCATAGATAGTATCAGTTTTTGTAGGATGAAAGCTAATAAGTTTTGCATCATTGAAGGTACTTTTTGCACCATCTTCTATTGTTTGAAATCCATGTAAAAACTTGGTAGGGTTTTTTTCATCCATATCTGTTAAATGGGTTTCAAACGTAGACATTGTGGCTATTTTCTTATCAGTTTGTGATGTTGTAGTTTGAAACTGACTTTCAGTTTGTAAATCTTTTATCCCTAAACTCTGATGAGATGCAGGAGTTTGATCCGATGTAGGATCTATTTTTATATAAGTGTTACTTTTATCAATTGATATGGTTTCTGGAGAAAAAATGGTTTGATTTGAAATTGGAATAATTGTTTTTTTATTTGGATCTTGTGTTACAACTTGTTTATCAATCATCCAAGTTTCCTTACTACCAGTTGGGTGTGCTTTTCTAAGTCTATCCAAAGAAGGAATAGAAGCTGTTGACTGTGTTGTTAGTGATGGTGATGGTGATTGTGTTGTTATTGATGATGACGGTGATGGTGTTGGTATTGATAAAGATGGTGATAATGATGATATGATAAAATCTTTACTTTTTGATGTGTATGTTTTATTGCTTGCAATGATTTGTGTTGGTTTATATGTAATGAGTGGAGATATTTTCACTGGTTTCATTTTTAAAGAGGTTTCAGCTGTTAGAAATACAGGTGAATTTGTTAGAGTTTCTATATTTGTGTCAGTCATGGAGATCTTTACTGTAGACATAGTTCTTGTAAAATTTGAATTAGGTTTTAAATATTCTGTTTCAAGCGTAGCACTTGAAGTCATTTCTTTGTCTCCAGATTTTGAAGTTATAGTTTGGAAAATTTCTGCTGAATATATGTTTACCTCTGATGATGTTTCTGCTTTTTTTTTGTCGGATTTTGCATGATCTCTATGTACTTCTTTATCTTGCATGATTGTTGATGTTACAGTTGTATTTGATAAAAATTTAATTAATTCAACCATCTTTGTTGGCATCATTTTTTCTTTTTTTAAATCACCCCTTGATTTCATTGATTTTGTATGTGGAAATGAATTTTTTTGCTTTTCCCACAAATCAAAATCAAAGTGAGTTGTACCTAACATAGAGGCAGTAGAAATATCTGTTGAAACTTTTGGAGTAACAATTTCTACTGAATCTAATTGTGGATCTCTTACTTTTGTGTTCCATGCTGTCATCAGTTTATGGCTTGTTAATAAATCTTGATTGTCTGGTATTGTTTTTCCAAATGAAAGCAAATTTTGTAAAAACTTTGAAGTTTGTTTCATTGCTTTAATAGAAATTGGACTGTTTTTATTTGGAATCGACTTAGTTGTTTGTATTTTTGAAAATTCATTTTTTGAAAGCATTTCAGTTGTCATCATTTGATTATTAAATGGACTATATTGTTTTGTTGCTGGCTCATCCATATGATGTCTTTCTGTTATTAGCAGTTTGATATCACTAGTATCTTTAATTTTTGTTAAATTGAGAATTAATAATGGAATAGGAGTTGTGGATGTGGGTGTCATTTTTTTTGTGGAAATCATACTGTTTGTGTATTTCTTTGAAGATAATATAGATTGAATTGTGTTTGTTAGTGGCTTTTGAGCAGTTGCTAATTTTCCCATTTTATGGTAATCATTTTTTGCAACTTCAATCTCTTTCGTTGTAGGAATTTTAATCCTAGAAGTCAATATTTTTGTTCTATGATATTTGTCAGATGGTAGTTTAAAATTTGGAGCTGAATCAGAATATAATTTTTCTAATTTTGTATATTTCGTAGGGTATCCAACAGTTTTAGATGATATCAATTTTTTCATTTGTTGAACGAGGGATGTTGGCATTAGAGATGCTCTCTCAGTGAATGGCTGTGTGATTTCACTTCTGTCTATATTACTTCTTTTTGGCATTACTGTATTAGTCATATTTAAATTATGGTTTAATGTAATGTCAAATGGTTTAATACTCTCTTGTAGGACAGAAGATGCAGAACCAATTTCAAATGAAATATTTACATCAGGTACACTTCTGGGGTTTGATGTGGGATGGAATATTTCATTTAAGATTTTATCCATTGAAACTTCTTTAATGATTATATAAGTTCCATTTTTAGTTTCATTTGTCTTTCTACGTATTTCTTCTAATACTCTTGTTGATGTTGTTTTACTACTTATTGGAAATGATATGTTGGTTTCCATGATGGTAATATTTAATTTTGTGCTTTCCTGTTTGTCAGTTTTATGATTTGCATGGTTCTGTATTGGTTTATGGGTTAAATGTGATGGTTTCACTTTTCCTAGTGGAAGTGCTGTAACATCTTTGGCTGTTTGAAAAAAAGGAGACATTATAGTAGTTTTTTCTGGTGTAGCTTTAGATTTTAATACTAATGCAAATACTGTAGGTATTTTTATTTCACTTTCTATCTCAAAGTCTGCTTTAGTTTCAGTTTCTTGTTTTTCTAAACTTAAGACAGATTTATTTTTAGATAAAGAATTAATTCCCATTATACTAGGAGTGGATATGGAGAATTTTACTGTTTTATATTTCTTTTTATATCGCAAATTATCTGTCTCAAATGTTAGTGATGTTGCTGGATATGTCTTGTTAATATCATTCGTAGATTCTGTTGTAGAAGATCTAAATCTATTTTTTAGTAGCGGAAGTTTTATCATTGTCAATTTTTCTGTTTGCTTCAAGGTTTTCAAGTTTGGCATTGCAGTAGTCGTCATCCCTAAACCACCAATAGCAGTTGATTTTAGAAATTCTTCTATTGTAGTAGAAAGATGAATATCAACTGCAGGTGTAGCACAAAGTGCATCACAATCAAATGTAGATATTGGTTTTTCAGTTTCTACTTTGGTTGAAAGTGATGTTGTTTTATGATCAGTTAAACTAAATTTATCAATTGATTCAGTTGTTTTTGGTAAAATCAAATATTGGAAAACTTTTGAAGTTTGCTTAGTTGAATCAGTAGAGATTGAACTGGTTTCATCTGGAATTGATGTTTTTGTTTGTGTTTCCAAATCATTTTTGGCAGTGGATACCAATGGAGTGGGACTTGGACCAAACACTTTTATTGTAGATGGAATGGTATATCCTCCTGATATAGAGTGTTTAGTTGCACTGGTGTCTAACGTTTTTGTTGAATCATATATTGAATATAATGTAGAAGTCATGATTGGGGGAGTCATTGTTTGATTAGTTTGTGTTTTAGGAGTAATTTTGTCAATGACTTCCTTTAGAGTTAGTGATACATATGGAATTGTTTTAGTCATTGAAATTTTAGGTTTTATACTTGATATGATATCTGGTTCTCTACTGTGAGTTATGTGTGATATGATTGTTTGATTAGATTGTTTTTTAGAAGTAATATTCTCACTATGTTCTTTTGGAGAGGATAATAAAATCTTAGATTCTTCTGATGTGCTTGTTAATTGATTTTGGGTGCTTGCTATTTTCTTTATTATTAGATTCTCTTCTGGTGTTTGTGTCCTCATTTTTGTAGGCAATAACTTTGTTATTTTCAATAGACCAATTTCCTTTTTTGTAAAATTTTGTGACTCTGTAGATTTTAAGGTTCTTAGCATTGTAACATTTATGTGTTGTACAGGTGTTGATGTAGACTTTTTTTGTTTTGCTGTCCTTGAACTGAATATTGTTGTTATATTTTGATCCATAAACTCCTTTGTCACAACAGTTGATTCTGGTATGTCTGTCTTTAATTCTCTTGTGCTACTTTGACTCATCAGCATTCCTAGTTTGGCTTCATTTGATACAGTATCTTTGACAGTATGTTTTAAGTCTTTTTTTTCTAAAGAAGAAATGAAAAATCTTTGTTTGGTAAAATATGTTTCTTCTTTGGTTGCATTCTTATCATATGATATTGTAATTTTTGGTAAAACAGATTGAGAACTTTCTTTTCTGGTTACTTCAGTGAATGTTTTATCAGATAAAACACTATCTATTGTTTCAGATTTTAACAAATATGATTTTATTGTTTCTTTTAAGGGGGTTAAATATAATGTTTTTCCTATGGATTTGTCTATTTTATCTTGGCTATCTGTTTCTGTGGTTAGATGTGTCATCAAATGTTCTCTGTCCTCTTCAATTGTTGACATGTTGTTGACTGTTTGTAAATCATACAATTGCATTGAAATGTTCTCTCTTATACTGGTTGGTTGAATTTTGAATGTTGACATTGTGTCTATTTTCTTATCAGTTTGTGATGTTGTAGTTTGTAGCACACTTTCAGTTTGTAAACTTTGTATCCCTAAACTATAATGTGATGTAGGATTTTGATCTGATGTAGGATCTGTTTTTATAGAAGAAGTGTAACTTTTATCAATTGATATGGTTTCTGGAGAAAAAATGGTTTGATTTGAAATTGCAATAATTGTTTTTTTAGTTGGATCTTGTGTTACAACTTGTTTATCAATTATCCAAGTTCTCTTTGTATCAGTTGAGTATGCTTTTCTAGATCTGTCCAAAGAATAAATGGAACCTGTTGATTGTGTTGTTATTGATGATGATGGTGGTTGTGTTTTTATTAATGATGATGGTGATTCTGTTGCTAGTCGTGATACTGTTGTTTTTGATTTTGATTTTGTTGGTATTGATGATGATGGTAGTGTTTGTGCTGTTGTTGATGATGTTGGTAATTGTGTTGCTATTGATGATGATGGTGATAGTGATTTTATTGATGATGATGGTTGTTGTGTTTTTATTGATGATGATGATGATGACGACGACATTGATTCTTGTTGTGATGATGAATCCCTAATTCTTGTTGTGAATATTTTACTTGATGCAATAATTGGTGTTGGTTTATGTGTCAATTGTTCTAAGTCTTTAAATGATTTTGTACCCAAAATGCCATTCGTTTCTTGAAATGCAACTAATGTAGAAGGTGTTTCTCCTGTTATTCTTTGTGAATGTTCATCAAATTTAGATGACCTATATTGTTGAATTTTAGTTAGCATTGTTGTAGTAAATTTATTAGATTTTTTCTGTAATGTGTATACTTTTTCCTTGGATAAAGTTTCTAATTCCAGTGATTTTGATTTGATAGGATCCTGTTCAGTTGTTGGAGCTTGAAGCATTGTAGGTATTGCTGTTCTAATTGATGCAGATTTTTGAATGTCAGATTTTTGTGTGGAAAATAATTGTAAAGTGTCTGTTGATTTTAATATTTTTTCAACTGGAATTTCCCTTTTTTGGTCTTCTGTAGTTTTTAATATAAGCGGTGCAAGAGACATTTTTCTAATAAATTCATATGCATCAGTAGAAGTCTCTATTTCTATCGCAGGTGGAGCACAAGGAATATCACAATCAGAAGTAATTTTGGGTTCTTCTGTTTCACTCAAAGCTGATGTTATTTTATGATCAATTAATTGATCTAGATCAATTGATTCAGTTGCTTTTGGTAAAATCATATCATAAAATACTTTTGGAGTTTGTTTAGTTGATTCAGTAGAGACTAATTCGGTTTTAGCTGCAATTGTCATTTTTGATTGTGATTCTAAATCATCTTTGGCAATGCTTACCAATGGAGTGTGAATTTGACTGAACACTTTTATTGCAGATGGAATGGCATGTCCTTCTAATGTATACAGTTGTGTCTCACTGGTGTCTAAACGTTGTGTTGAATCAGACATTAAAGATTGTGTAGATGTTGTGATTTTTGAAGTCATTGTTTGATTAGTTTTTATTTTAGAAGTGATGTTTTCTATATCTTTTTCCAGTGATGATAATAAAACCCTAATTTCTGTTGGTGAGCTTGTAGATTGTATTGAGATGTTCGTTATTTTCTTTGTTATAAAACTCTTTTCAGGTGTTTGCGTTTTCATTTTTGTGTACAGTAATTTTGTTATTTTCATCTCATCAGTTTCCTTTTTTGTCACATTTTGTGAATCTGTAGATTTTAATGCCCTTAGCATTGTAACATTTACGTATTGTTCAGGTGTTAATGTAAATGTTTTATCTTTTGCAGTTTTTGTGCTAAATATTCTGGTTATATTTTGATCCATAAACTCCTTTGTCATAACAGTTGATTCTGGTATGTCAGTCTTTAACTCTCCTGTGCTACTTTGACTCATCAGCATTTCTAGTAAAGCCTTTTTTGATACAGTATCCTTGATAGTATGTTTTAAGTCCTTTCTTTTTAAAGAAGCAATTAATCTTTGTTTAGTAGAATATTTTTCTTCTATGGTTGGATTCTTATCAGATGATAACGTAATGTTTGATAATCGAGATTGAGAACTTTTTCTACTGCTTACTTCAGTGGATATTTTATCCGATAAAATACTATCTATTGTTTCAGATTTTAACAAAGATGATTTTATTGTATCTTTTAAGGGGGTTGAATATAATGTTTTTCCTATGGATTTGTATATTTTGTCTTGGCTATCTGTTTCTGTGGTTTGAGGTGTCTTCGAATGTGTTGTGTCCTCTTCAATTTTTGACATGTTGTTGACTGTTTGTAAATCATACAATTGCATTGAAATGTTCTCTCTTATCCCAGTTGGTGGAATCTTCAATGTAGACATTATGTCTATTTTTATATCAGTTTGTGATGCTGTAGTTTGAAGCTGACTTTCAGTTTGTAAATCTTGTATCCCTAAACTATAATGTGATGTAGGAGTTTGATCTGATGTAGGATCTGTTTTTATAGAAGAAGTGTAACTTTTATCAATTGATATGGTTTCTGGAGAAAAAATG
>JAYKTE010379486.1:0-10766 GCA_036873565.1 Xipholeptos notoides
AAACTGTTACCTTTAATGACCTATCAACCCTTTGTGGTGATTAAACCCAATCAAATTAAACCAAACCTATATAGATACCTACTTAGACATGTGTATTGTAAAGAGATCATCTAAGAAAGACATTAAGAATAATTTACAATAAAATAAATCCCCACAACAAAAACTGTTACCTTTAATGACCTATCAACCCTTTGTGGTGATTAAACCCAATCAAATTAAACCAAACCTATATAGATAGCTACTTAGACATGTGTATTGTAAAGGAATTAAAGAGAGTGATCTCTCTTGTAAGTAAGACATATCATTGGTCATTAATCAAGAAGCACAATAAGAATAAGAAATAAGAATAAGAAATAAGAATAAACGTAAAAAAATGTTGTAATGGTATGTTAATTACCAGAAGCAATTTAACCTTTTGTGCTCATCATTAATCTAACAAGAAAATTGAAAGAGAAAACAAGAAAACAACTTTGCTTTTTTTTCTTTTTTCTTTCTCCTTTCTTTCTTCTTTTTTCTTTCTTTTTCTTCTTTTTGTTCTTCCTTTTTTTTCTTTCTTCTTTGTTTATTTTTTTATTTTTATTTATTTTTATTTGTTTTTTCTTCTCTGTTTTCTTTCTTTTTTCTTTTTCTTTTTTTTTACTTTTCCTTTATTTTATTTTTATTTTTTCTTTGTTTTCCTTTTTTATTTTTTATTTTTTCTTCTTTACTCTTTTTTTTCCTTATTTTTTCTTTACTCTTTTTTTTCCTTATTTTTTCTTTACTCTTTTTTTTTCTTTTCTTTCTTTTTTCTTTTGTTTATTATTCTTCTTTTTTTCTTTTTCTTTATTTTCTTTTTTCTTTCTTTGTCTTTTCTTTATTTTGTCCATTTTTCTTTTTCTTTATTTTCTTTTTTTCTGTCTTTGTTTTTTCTTTTTTTCTTTATTTTTAAAATTGATTTTCTTTTCCTTTATTTTTTTTTCTTTGTTTTTTCATTTTATTTTTTTCTCCTTTATTTATTTTTTCTCCTTTATTTATTTGTTCTCCTTTAATTTTCATCTTATCTGATAGATGAGATTGCTGTGGTAATTGCTTGTTGTTTGTAAACATCAAGAGATGATAATTGCGAGAGTAGAAGGTCAGATTTCGTTTGACCAACAGTTTCCGATTCTTTGCAAACAGTTTTGCAAGCAAAAACAACATTGCTCAAATAACTTGACATTTACACAAAATTATCTCAATTAATCTCAATGTCTTTTAAGCAAAAGAAAAAAACCACAAGGGTGATATTTCATTGGAAGGCAATTTTGGGTTTTGTTTTGCTTCTCATAGGAACCTTTGGAAAACTATCAAAGTAAGGACTGAAAACAATTTAGGCTAGGTGGGATCTTTATCTCTCTCTCTCTCTCTCTCTCTCTCTCTCTCTCTCTCTCTCTCTCTCTATCTATCTATATATCTATCTATCTATCTGCCTGTCTGTTAATCTTAATAATTTACCTTCTTATCGACACACCTATCCATCGCTCAATGTATCTATCTATTTTTCACTCCACTTACCAATCTGTCTGTCTATCTATCTATCTATCTATCTATTTGTCTGACTGCCTGTATGTATGTATGTATGTCTGTATGTCTGTCCGTCCGTCCGTCCGTCCAACAAACTAACCAACCATCCACCCATCATTCATTCCAACCAACCAACCAACCAACCAACCAACCAACCGACCTACCGACCAACCAACCAACCAACCAACCAACCAACCAACGGCGCAATTCCAAGGTATGGATTAAATAGTGCATCTTGTGTTATTAAAAAAACTACGTGTGGACAAAAAGAACGTTGTTCAAAAATGATTTTCCAAGGCATTAAATGACCTTAAAATGTTGATTTGCCGTAAAAACAAATAAAAGATCAAGCCCGTATATTGCCCTTGTTAGAATTTAATAATAAAACACAATCTTTAATAAAACCATCATTTATAGAAGTAAATAGTGTCGTAGTAAAAAGAAAGCTGAATGTGATAGGATCTTTTGGCAAAATTACAAGCCAAAATTCCAGCATCACATTTGTAGATTATGATTGAAATACTGAATTAATTAAAGCAAACGGGTTTAGCTTGGGAAAAGTTACCTAAAAATTTCCAATGATTAAAAAAGAAATTCGCTCAACGCCATAAAATATGATTTTTCCGAGGACAACACAACCTAAATATGGTTTCCTTAAGTCTAAAAACCAATGAGAAAATAATATTAAGGGAGACCATAATGTGTAAATTGGGGGAGCATAATGTGTAAATAGGGAGACCATAATGTGTAAATCTCAAAAAGAAGGAAATATAAAGGGAGACCAAAATGTATAAAATTAATAGAAAGTTATCTCCCTTAGAATCTGAGTATATCAAATGTAAAATTAAAATGTATTTGTAAAATGTTTTAATAGGAGTGTGGTTCGAAATGATTAAAAAACATATTTTTTTAAAGTAGAAGAGCTACGAAGAAAGAAATGGTCAATTTATTTTTCTAAAAACTCACAAACATTCTCAATACATATTTGCCTTCAATGAACTCTGAGATAGACGAAACCATCTCCTAATTGCTCTCACATCAACTGCATAGACATTCAACATGCGCCGGTGAATCCAATCAGTTCAATTTTTTTCTGCATGAAGTCATTCATTGATAGGTCTCTCTTCTAAACCACCTCCATGATAGGAGTTGCTTTATTAGTGTCTCACATCGTCAATATTTGCAACAGAGAGATTAAATGTTCAGGTCATGAATGCGTAAGATCAGTCAATTAAATTTGCAATCCCCTTCCATTCGAGCAGAATAAAAAAAATAGAAGACATTACTTTTGAAACAAACCTTCTGAGATATTCGATATTTTTTCACCTTGCATCGTAGTGGAAGATACTTTAAAGGGATTTGTATCATTCAGGAAATACTGGAGGACAGAATTGAGTTGAACAGTAGAAATTTAGAAATAGGTGTAACCATGACTCTCTTAAAGTTGGCGGGTGTCGTTGAAGCGTATATATGGTTTTGCCGATCGCCATATCTTCTTCGTCTTATGGTTCACCTAAGTGTTGTTGGCGGGTTTGACATTGCCTTAAAGCTACTCAGATGCAGTAGGGATTGCACCACCTCTCCGATATTATCTCAATGTTGGGTCTAGAAGATTTGCTCAAATAATATGCAGCCCCGTGTCGACAGCAGAGACCAAACATATTTTAATTTCTGGACCGACGAGTGATGTTTATTCAGGAAATATGACAAATTTCTTTGACACTTTAAATTTTTGTTGAGCAGAACAGACAGACGAAAAATTGAACTTTCCATTGAGAAAAGACGAAGTTACTTTGAGGCGAAAAAGTATGCGTTGGTCAGGTTTAACTAAATATCTATGCCCTTACAAATTTGAATAGCATAGCTTACAAAATGTGGGCGGGCATTAAGAACAAAAATATGTTTCGGACAGACAGACTGAATTTTATATAATAGACCAACAATATTACTCGGCCTTAGCGGCTATTTTCCTGAGTGAAAACCAAATCAAATTTTTTCCATAAGTCCTAATATCCCATATATAAAATTTCAACTCTCTAGACAAGAAATTGGCAAAGTAGTTGGAAGGTCTGTACCCATGAAACCTTTGAACAATTTTTCCAATGATGAATTGTTAGGTTTTGTAAAATTTCGTTTAAATGAGACTAAAAAAAACTCTAAAAGTTTATTTTTTGATAATCGATTTTCGCTTATTCCGAAATAAAACATATCTAAGAAAATCCCCAGACACATTAAATACAGCTGTGTGAATATTCAAGGAAATCGGCCCAGCCATTTCAGAGTCCACAAGAAATGATCTCATACACAGGCACACACACAGACACAAACACAGGCACACAAAGTTCCATTTATATATAAATTTAGATTTAGATACATTTGCCATTAATGTGTTGCAAATTGGCATAGAAACAGAGACGCGTCGAGGCACTGAAAAGCGATCGTTTCGTTTAACATCGTCCTTTTTTCTTGCATAATTTTCTTTTTACTTTTCTTTTTTATTTTCGAAGATTTAGTTAAATATGAGTAGGCGTGCCAAGATAGAGGATTCGCAGATAAACATTTGGATCTCGTTTTAATTTTTTACTCCGCGGTAAAAATTTTGATAATCATGTAATAAGAAAAACAAATTAAAAGCGTGGGAAATTATTCTCTTATAATACAACTAGAAGTAATTCCTGTCCTTGCTCTGAGGCTGCTTTGATACTCTTTTTTGTGCTCATTTTGATCTGTTTTCAATGATTTTAAGATCATTTTCCTTTTTAATTTTTTGAAGGCTGAAAATTATTTTAATAGGTAGCGGTTATATTAACACGCCATTGACCATTGACCAACATACACCCAACCCAGCGGCTGGACACCAAGGAGCCTGCAACGATCCAATTTTTCAAGAATGTAACCTATTTTTCCGGCTCAAAATCAAATCGAATTTATTTTACAGGTCCGAATATCCTATGTATCAAATTTCATGTCTCTAGACCGTTCCCCATACTGACACACAAAGTCACTTTGATAGTAAACACACACACACACACACACGCGCGCACACACACACGCACACTCACACACACACACACACACACACACACACACACACACACACACACACACACACATTATATAAAATTGTAATAATACTTGTTTAGGTTTTATGCGCGTTATAATATTTCTTAACTTTGTTTTGCGCGTATTTTCTACATTTTAAGCTGACATATTACGTCGGAAAA
This sequence comes from Xipholeptos notoides, assembly GCA_036873565.1. Taxonomy (NCBI): domain Eukaryota; kingdom Metazoa; phylum Mollusca; class Cephalopoda; family Idiosepiidae; genus Xipholeptos; species Xipholeptos notoides. The sequence goes on from JAYKTE010379486.1 coordinate 4,767, forward strand.
CAAATTAAATATATTAGTTCTTTAGAATTGAAATACAGCATCGTTCTTGGCATTTAATGGTCACACCTCAAAAGCCAATGAACCTTTTTCAATCTGTTCTGTATATTTGTTGTAAGTGGATGATTGAAATCCATGTCTTCTCGGTATACACCCAACAGTTTGTTTATGCAGGTCTGTTTGTTTAGCTGCACATTGCAGTTTTCCATTCAGATGTTTTATTTAACGAAAAAACATAGGCTGAGGGGATTTACTTGACTCGTCTTCATATGTTATTCAGCTCCAACAGTAACGCTCAGATTGGACCGAGAGAAATGAATTGAGTAAAGATCTGATAAATTAGGATTTTTGTTTTATTTTGTTGTTTGGAATCCTTGGCGTAAGGTATGATAATTTGTATATTTATGATGTGGACTATAGTCCTAATTTTATATTTGTTGAATTTATCATGCGGACTATTTGTTAAATATACTCTTTTACTGAATCTTCGAGACGAGACTTGATAATTTATATTTCTCATGTAGACTATAGTCGTCATCTTTATATTATATATCCCGTATTATCTATTCAAATAGAATAGTAAAATCGAAGGATTTTTTTTTGGAATGACCATCATGATTGGTCTTGTATTTAATTTCAATTAATATTAACATTTTATACAATACAATACCTGGTGAAAACTTTTTAATGGCTTTGAGCCAGAAAAAAAATGCTAAGGGGTCAAAGTTTGGGTCAAAGTTGAAGAAACAAACTACTTTTGAGTCTAAACTTTGAAATTTGACATAAAGGTTATTAAGATATGGGGCAAACTTCTTAATCAGTTTTCGGATCGAAATTTAGCTGCTGAGAGATCAAAGGTTAAATCACCCGGGCAACACCAGGTTAATCTGCTAGTATATCTATAAAAGTGAAATTGTATTTTATGTGTGTGTGTGTGTGTGTGTGTGTGTGTGTGTGTGTGTGTTTACATTTCCCTACTAAACCTATCCGTCAATTTTCGGCCTACAGACTTGAGATTTGAAATTAGGGATATTCAAACATGGGGAAAATTTTTTAATTGGTTTTGGTCCGGAAATTTACCCGTTAAGAGGTCAAAGTTAAAATATTTGACCTTTGCGCTTCCTACCAAACTCCTCCGCCAATTTTTGGTCTAAACACTTGAAATCTAAGATGTAGGATATATGCACATGGGGAAAACCTTTTAATTTGCTTTCAGCCGGAAAAAATAATTATTACCTGATCAAAATTGGGGTGAAAGTTGAAAGATTTGACCTTTGCTGTTTCTACCAAACTATTCCACCAGTAAAAACTTAAAATTTCAGATATTGTTTTTTTGGACCAGGGACATTTTTTTCATTGGGTTTAATCAGGAAAAATAATTACTAAGGGGTCAAAATTGCAGTCAAAGTTGAAAATTTGACTTTTGCATTCTCTACGAAACTATATCAATAGTGAGTCTTAACACTTTAAATTTGACATTAAGGGTATTCAGACATATGACAAGCTTTTGAATTGGTTTTCGGTCGGAAATTTAGTTGACAAGGGGTCAAAGGTAAAAGAGTTAAAAAACTACTCCGTCAATTTTTGGTCTAAACACTTGAAATTTTATATATAGGTTACTTAGACCTGCGGAAAACGTTTTAACTGGATTTGAATAAAAAATAACTATTAAGGGGTCAAAATTGGGGTCAAAGTTGAAACTGTTTAATCCCTCACCCGGGCAACACTGTGTGCATCTGATATTTTGATTCAATAAAAAGAATTAAGTTATGTAACTGTTAATCCAGTACCGGGGCAAGGTCGGATTAATCTACTAGTATAAATATAAAAAGAAAAGGTGACAAAAAAGAAAGGAAAAAAAGAAATAAAGAAAGAGAAGGATAACGTAGGAGAGAAAAGAGAGAAAGAAAAAGAAAAGAAAAAAAGAAAAAAATGACAAAGTAAGAAAAAGAGGAAAAACCGAAAAACTACAGAAAGGCAAAAATGAAAGCAAAAAAGAAAAACAAAAAACAATTAAACCCCGAATCAATGAAGAAAAAATAAAATAAAAATATAATGAAAGATCAAAAGAGAAAAGCAAAAAAAAAAAACGAATATAGTAAATACAAAAAAAGAAAACACAAACAAAAAAGAATGAAGAAAAAACGCGAAAATCAAAAAGGAAAAAAAGAAATAAAAAACAAAGGAGACAAAAGAGAGATAAAAAAAAGATAGGCAAAACGACAAAGAAAGTAAACTGAAAAAGAAGAAAATAATAGAACGGCAAAAAATAAGGCAAAAAACCCCAAATTAATGAAAAAAAGATGAAAGAAAGAAATAATAAAAGAACAAAAGAGAAAGACAGAATAAAAGAATATAGGAAATAGAAAAAATACGAAAAAAAAGAAACCACGAAAATAAAGAAAGGGAAAAAGAAATAAAAGAACAAAGGAGAGAAAAAAAGAAAAAAAGATAGCAGAAAGATAAAAAAAGGAAAAGGAAAAAATGAAAGAACATAGAACATAGAAGAAAAAGGCAAAAAAAGATAATTAATGGGTAACAAAAGATAAAAAGAAAAAGAAAAGAATAGAAGGTAAGGAAAGAAAAAGGGAAATGTTTAAAAGGGGAAAAAAGGAAAGACAAAACAAAATCAGAAAAATGAAAGAAAAGGGGATGGAAGAGTAGAAAGAATAGAAAGAATAGATATTTAAAAAAAAAGAATAAAGAAGAACAAAGAGAGTTATAGAAGAAGAGAGATAATGAGTAAGAGAATAAGAGAAGGGGGAGACAGAAGGAGAGAAAAAAATGAGAGAGAAGGGCTAGAGAGGGAAAGGGGAAGAGAACGAGAGTAAAAAGTCCTAGAAACCTAACAGGCTTCTAATTTGAAGTCGATTGCTAATACACCTGTCTTGTATTCATTTTTTTTTTACTCTTTTTGGCGGTATTTCATCATTCCAAACTTCTCAGTTGATTCACACAGTGCACGTTATATGAGGGCAACAGGTACGGATTGCATAAGGCGTTACATTAGAAATTTCCCGGAGTTCAGCGAACGTCGGTACGCACATACTCTGGAATAGAGAGACACAGTGCTATTAATAGAGAAGACGTCATACACACAAAAAATGTAACCGAACATATGCAATCACCCAATAATATTTAAACAAACGACGAACGTGGATTGTTAGGCCATTTTTGTTATTGATAAAAGTGATCCGAGTTTGAAAATTATAAATAGAACAAAACTCTTTATAATAGAAGAAATAAAACAGTCTAATTTGTGAATAACAGTTCCTGTGGAGTGTAGGACCATTTTCTTAAATTACAAAAATGATGTAAAAAATTTATAAGAACCAAAAATTCTTTATAGTACAATATGTGAAAATAGTCCAAATTGTGAATACCAGTTTGTGTGGAGTGTTGGTCATTTTTGTAAATGAAAAAACTGATCATAGTTTGAAAATTATAAAAAGCAAAATCTCTTTATGATAGAAAAGGCTAAATTTAGTCTAAATTTCGCATATCATTTTGTATAGAGTGTAGGGCCATTTTTGTCGATGACAAAAATGATTCTAGTTGGAAAAAGGAAAAAAAACTCCTGGTAAGAAATAAAAGAGAAAAAAAAGATCGTCCAAATGGCTACCATCAGTTTCTGCGGTTTATAAGGACAGTTTCAAAATTGAAAAAAATAATGGAAATATAGTCCAAATTGTGAATATCAGTTATCGCGATCGACTGGTCAATTGCAAAGGCATGGCAGATAGATAGCATGACATTGGAAAAAAAACAACTTTTTCCTCACAATGACAAACAAACTCTATATAAGAGAAAAAATATAGCCCAAATTAGAATATGAATGTGTTAGGGGATTTCGATTAATGGCAAAAATAATCCTAGATTGAAAATAGAAAAAAAACTTTAAAATATTAAATAAGAATAGTTTAGTATGCTAATATCAGTTTCAAGCGTGCACTTTTCGAAAGCAAAACAATAGTAGTAGAAGTAACAGAACAAGAAATATTTCAACGTTAATATTAAGCGTAGATACGTCATTGAATTCTGCTATTCAGAAAAAATTGAATTAATCAACATTCAGCAATGCCTGTTGAACGTTTTCAACGCCGATGCAGTTGATGTCAGCACATTTAGGAGATGGTCCGTCGATTTTAGAGCAGTGACAAAGATGTTAGGGAAAAGCGCGATCCGAACGCGAAAATGGACCGCATTGTTCATTGTTGGAAAAAGTGCATTGAAAATGGAGGTGATTATGTAGAAAATAACTTCTGGAACACAGAATGCCGTCCGTTTTAATTGTACCACGACTGTCTTTGCAGCTCTTCAAGTTTTAAAAATAACTTTGAAAATAGGTGCGATTACTTTTGGAACAATTATCGTACAGCTACTACAACTGATGAAATATATTTCTTTAATGAATGCATTGTTAAATTACGGATAAAGATGATATAACGGCCATACAAAAAAAAATGACAAACTTACTATAAAAAAGACCATTTGTTTTGAATTGGTAAAAATATTCGTACATCATTTTCCGGGCTGTTGTTCTCATCATTATCATGGGTACTTGCAGAATCCTTGAGATGAGGCTTGATAATTTGTTTAACTTTTCGCACTGCTGTCCTCATCCTTATCATTCTTACCTTTAGAATCCTTGAAATAAGGCTCAATTACTTGTAGATCTATCTTTCAGGCTGTTGTCCTCATTCTTATCATTGTTGCTTTCACAAACCTTATGATGGGGCTTAATAATTTCTACAACCATTTTTCGGGCATTTTTCGGGCATTTTTTTACATTCTTATCATTGTTACCACCACTAACCTTGAGATGAAGCATATCAATTTCTATATTTATTTTTCGGGCAGTTGTCTTCCTCTCTATTGTTACTTTAAAAATACTTAAGAAGAGGCTTGATAATTTCTACATCTATTTTTGGGACTGTTGTTCCCACGTTCATCATTGTTACCCCCGCTATCCTTAACATGACACTTGATAATTTTAACAACTAGTTTTCGGACTGTTCTCCCCGTGCTTATCATTGTCACCTTGGCGATTATTGAGATGGGGCTTGCAATTATTGAGATGGAGCTTGATAATTCGAACATATATTTTTTGGACTATTATTGTACTCATCCTTATCATTGTTACCTTCACAATCCTTTGATGAAGCTTGTATATGAATAAAAAACAAACAAAAAACAACAAAAATTCACGATAAATAATTGCATCAAAACAATTACTTATTTATCAACGATTCTTTTTCTCCTATTTCAACTTTGTGTGCTTTGTCTGTAGGATAAGTATTCTTAACCGTAGAATATCAGCTATGACGCAACATTTTATAAATGAAAACTAGAATCTAATTAATTGTGGATATGGCCTTGGGTATACGTCATTAGCACAGACTTTTGTTACTTAAAAAATAATTGAAGTTGAAATGAAGGTTTTTTTGTTATAATAATAATAATGATAATAATAATAATGATAATAATGAAATGACAATGATTATATTAATAATAATATAACAATAAATTAAAGATAATATTAATCAATTACTTGTATATAGTACTAATGATAGCAGCAATCTAATAATATTTACAATATAATGATATTAATGATAATACTACTAAAAAGAATATATACTAAATAATAAAGTCCGACGTATTTTTATATTTACATATTTATCGTGACGAAGAAAACATTTCCCAATAAATAATAAATTTATTAGGAAATATTTTCTTCTTTTCATGCATGTTGATACCATTCTAAAATACTTAATTAACATAAATGCATGATTGCAAAATAAATGCATGATTGCAAAATACTTTAAATACATAAAAAAAAACTTTAATAAGCGAACGGACAAATACGCACATACCGATGCAACCACAACCAGTCCATATATCTACCGTGCAGGTCTGCGCACAGAAAACGCATGTTCTCATCTCTCTCTCTCTCTCTCTCTCTCTCTCTCTCTCTCTCTCTCTCTCTCTCTCTCTCTCTCTCTC
>JAYKTE010379597.1:0-10766 GCA_036873565.1 Xipholeptos notoides
TTTATATTTTTCATCTTTTGTTAATAATCAATATTTAATAATATTCAAAATCAGTATTCAACAATGTCTTTAGAAAATAGGTATATTTTCTAAAGGATTAAAAACATCTTCGAAAATAACAACTGAAAGTTAGTTTAAGAAGGGAAATATCTTAAGTGGAAACATGTTGACATTAAGAAATTAAAAAAAAATTAATTATTTGTTTTACGGTTTGGAGAGTTGGTTTATATAATTAGAGAAAAAAGATTTTAACATCTTACTGTCTTAAGTCATTTAATGCCTGGAATAATTTTTAAGGATAAATATTTTTCGTTTTTAAGATACATTTTAGGAAATCAATAGTTGAACTATTTAACATATAGCTGAGAATTGATTCAGTAATTATACAATGTCTCTTTTTACTCATTCATTAAGTGTTCTAACATTTTAACTGTTACGGTTATGACCGTGTTTATATGACACTTTGCAAATTATAACAGTATAGGAAATTAAGATGCACGATAGCACCGAACAGCTTACAGATATTATGCTATCCTATAGATACATAATGCAATATTTAATATCAATGATATGCAATTTTTATCAGTATTAAATGTTTATTTTCGTTAACGATTAACCCGGCCTTAATGAATGTATATGTATACTTTGTATCTAATTGGATTACTTACAAAAGAACTGTTAGAACGATCATCACAGTAATAACCATTTACTAACATTTTTGGGGTAGGAAAAAAGAAAAATTTAAATGAAAAAACTCCAAGCTTATAAATAGTTATTAAGAAAAATATAATGGTGAGATGACAATTGCTTTTATTTGAATTATTTTAGATATTTGTTATCATAGCATTATCGAAAAGAGTAAGGGTCATTCAATAAACAATCTAAATACTGAAGTAATAGAATAAATGCAATGAATAAAAATAAACACACTTTTTTATATTTAAACTCTGCATTGATTGAATATAATTTATATCAACAACTAGTTTAAGCTCGTAGAAATATCAGATTGCTTTAGGCTTTAAAAAATATTTATCATTATTTTTATTGTAGCTGAAAAGTGTAAAATATAATATTTACAGGTGTGATATATAAAGATAATATTTTTTGACAACAATGTTTACAGAGGACTAAATCGTTTTAATGAATAGTATTTAAGAGTAAAATACACGGTAAAGAGACTAAAAAATTTTGAATACCAATATTCAAGAATTGAAAAAGTATGTTTTAAAAAGATAAGAAAACTTGCGATTCCAATGCATAATAGTATTATTGCTATCCCTGCACACTCGACATTCTAATCTTTTAAAAACCATAAAATAGATTTAGAAAACATAGAAATAAAATTATAAAATTAGAATAAATTTAGTCAAAGACGAGTTGCAAACAAATAAGTATAACATAACCAAATGATATATATAATAGAATGAAGTCAGCACAACTATACACACCATAGAAGTATTCATTTAGAGAAGATAACTTGAGACGGAAAATATCATAATAAATGAATAAACAAATAAAACCCTAAAAGAGTACTTTATGAATGAACGCGTGGTTAACTCAGTTACCTTGTTAGAAAATATTTTTTTAATGAACTATAACTTTTATGTGCTGTTTTAGAAAATTTGGCTAAGGAACATAGATAGTAATAGCTATTAGAAATATTTCTCTATTTCTGCTAAGTTTCATAATTAACTGGAATCGCAAGTTTTTGTACTTTTAAGACACACTATTAGAATAAATTCTTTACGCATAAAAGTGATTTTGTCGGGAACTTATCTTTTAATAAAAAGTTACTGTAAGAAAAATTGTGTATATTTCATATGAAATACATACACATCATTTTAATGTAACTTTCAGTTAGGCTATTGGATGACCCTAACATCTTTGATTATTTTTTTACATAGTTTTCGAAGATGGTTGATTCACTAGTTAGAAAATTACCTATTTATAATAATTTAATTTTTGTTTTGGTTTAATTTTTTGTTTTTGTTTTGTTTTGTTTGTTGCATGTTTGCGTTTTGGTTTTGCTCAGGTAAGTCTTGGGACATCTTAATAAAGGATATTCGGTAAATATCAAATAATGAACTATTGTTTTAGATTCAAAATAAACAGTGCTTTAAACCTAAAAAAACGATCACAGTATAGTCACTTGTTCAGATATAAGCCTTGTTTTACTGTCTTTTCGGTTGCCATTCTGAGATATGGTTTTTTGTGAAGTAGAATTAGTTGACACCTGAACGTCCCTGGAACTTGGCGCGTACATATAGCTGTCATCGTTCGATGTGTAGGAGGTCGGTAAAATAATCCGTCTGAACGCTTCGCGAAAGTCTGTGTTAAAGATGCTGTAGATAATTGGGTTTAGAGAAGAATTGGCGTAACCCAGCCAGGTGAGGATCTTGAAGGCCAGCGGGGGCACGCAGGTCTTACACGCGGCTGCTGTGAGATTGACAACGAAAAAAGGGGTCCAGCAGAGAAGGAAGACCCCCATAATTATGCCAAGGGTGATAGCAGCTTTGTGGTCCGACAGAGATCCGTCGTACCTCTCGCAGGCATACGTGCGCCTGATGTTTCTCACGTGCTGCTGGGCTGTGCTGTACAGCTTGTAGTAGATCGATAGCATCACAATGCAAGGTATAATGAAGCTAACGGTGGAAGAAATCACAGCATAGACTGGGTTAATGTCGAACTGACAACCCTCCATGTTGTCGGGGACCGCAGACTCGGGTCTGTGCCATCCAAGGTGAATAGGTAGGAAAGAGATGAGAAAGGAACAAACCCAAACTAGTGTAATGATAATAGCTGTTCTTTTCTTTGTCATCCAGTTTTCATAGTGTAAAGGATCTCTTATGTGAATGTACCGGTCTAAACTAATGGCGCATAGATTGAGGATGGACGCCGTCGAACACATGATATCCAGGGATATCCACACTGTGCAGAAAGACCGTCCGAATACCCATTCCTCCATTATATCGTTCGCTAAGGCGAATGTCATGACTAGAAGAGATACCAAAAGATCGGCGATGGCGAGTGAAACCAAGTAAAAGTTACCAATTTTACGCATTTGACGTACTTTGAAAACAGCGACGCACACGAGACTATTCCCGACGATTGAGATGAGTATCATAATCGAAAGGAAAACGCCGATAACTACAGTTTCGCCCACACTGGACGGCGCTCCACCTTTGGTCGGAATATCGATAGTGTCATTTGACTCCAAAAAGTTCATATAATAATAATCTTCTTGCTCTGATCCGGTGTCGAGAAAGACGGAAACGTTCCATGTTGCATTTGTCAACATAACTTATAAGATGTTTTTCGCTTGGAAAACTCCGAGCGAGTTTTCTCCACGTCAAAAAGAAGTGGGGTTGTTTCGGGAGCATTAGGATTCTTCTGCCGGGGAACAGAACTCATTCACCTTAGAAGAGGCGTTCAGTTTATATTCAAGAGGAGCCAGCGGCGTAGGAGCCATTTCTTGATCATGTATGTTGAAGAAAGAGGTAAATAATTGCTATAAAAGCGGGACTTTGTTTATAGTAATCCTTGTGTTGATAGAAGTTTATCATTTGGGGTTTCTTCCTTTTTGTCTTTATAGAAAAAATAAAATATGAACATTTACCTCTTAAAAAAAATTGGAATGTAATCTTTCTGTTACATTCACTTATTTTCTATGATTCACCGAAATTGTTTTCTACTGTTTTTGAATAGGAGTTTTTTGACAGGTAGATTCATATGATAATAATAGTAATAAACATGATGAAATGCTGATATAAGGAAAGAAATAGATAAATATATCTATATATATGAGTTTTTACATTAAATCATATAATTGATTCTTTCTCAGTCTGATCCATCATTACAAAGTTTGTTGCAATAGTTGTTGTTGTTGTTGCACATGTAGTAATAGTAGTATTATGATTTATAAATACTACTATTAGGCCTACTAATCTGCGCTTAAGTAATTTTTGTAAGTTTTTTTTGTGCTTTTGCTTTTTTTGTTTTTCTTATTAAAAAACATAGAAAAATAAACAATCCTCAGTGATTTATAATGGACATTTTTTATTGCTTGATGTGCCTTCATTTCATCTTAAATGCTGTTTTAAGCATTTTATGTAAAAGTAATTTTTTTTTCATCCCGTTTTCTGTATACCTGCATAAGTAGTTGTAGTATGGTGGGTGTATTAAAAATATTGTACTTCGAATAAAAACAACATGTTTTGAATAAAACATGAGTATTATTTTCTTTAGCAGAACAGCATTTTTCTTATACGTAAAGGATAAATAGAAGAAGCCTGTTTTGAAAGTGAGTTAAAAAAATTGAATGCTTAAATATGTTTTTTTTTTACTGTGTTTACTTTTTTTTCTTCTTTTGGTTGATTCTGAATGCTTTTATTGTTGTTTTTGTTGTTGTTTGTTTGTTTGTTTTTGTTATGATTTTTGAAATATTTTTTCTTTTTTATATAAGATAGAGAGAGATAGAATAATATTTTGGTTCCTGGTATCTTGAAATATTTGTTAGACAGTAAAGCAAAAGGAAAAATAAAATAATAGAAAAAAAAAACAGCAGCAAAAAAGGAAATGAATAGAATAAATAATTAAATACAAAATTTAGCTTTTTCTCTCATGCAATGACAATTTTTTTTTCCAGGCACAAAATCAAAGTAAACTTATATACGTAAATATCTTTTTTCTTTCTTCTTTTTTTTTTCTCTATTTGCTTCAATATCCACAACAGAAATGAGCGGAGTTGCAACGTTGTGTGTGTGTTCGTATCTTAAGCTTTTTCCAATGTCAGTCGCAACTCCCGCTGTAGTTATGATAACAATAACAGTAGTCGTAGTTTCTTGCTGTAGTAGTAGTAAATAAAATGTTTGTGGGAGACGTAGTAATAGGAGGAGTGGGTAAGTTTTCTCGGATACTTTCGAATGGTTCAACTTGTATTCTTTGCCGTAGTTTTTGCCATACAAGTCCGGGCAAAGAGGCGGGTTTAAATCTTTTAGGAACTAAATGAAAACTAATTGGTACACATTATTGAGAGTAAGTGTTCATTTTTCTCGTTTATCTGACTGTATTGCAGAAGTCTAATTATTTTTTTGTTTTTTATTCTTTTTGTTAATTGTTTAACTTATTAATATTAGTATTTTTAAATTTCTATTAAAGTTTGGTTTGATAAATTTAGATATCCATATTGGTTCTCTTCTGGTGTTTTTTCTGTGACGTAGTCAATGATATTCTTCTTTCATCGTTCTCTTTTTGGTGGTAAAGATCATCCAGATAGTCACTGTGAGCCTTTTTTGACAAGTTTATTCAAAAAATAAACGCCGTGCAGCTGCATTCTATTCAAATTTAAAAGTTTCTGTGACTGGTTCCGGTTTTTTCATGAATCAATAGACGCTCGATTGGTCACTGTTCTTTACAAAAACACAGTTGACTATTTAAAACATTTGGTTTTCAAATTTCAGAATACAGAATGATTTTTGTTTTAAAACAAAGTGTGCATACACACAGCACAGCCTAGCGTGTTTTTCACACACTATATTATGAATGTTAAAAATATTGTTAAAAATATTAGAATTTTGTTCTCATTTTTTTTACTTAAATTTCTTGTAATAAATTTTTCTTTTGAGTTAGTAAGAATATTCGGTATTTCCCGGCTGTGACTACAATAACAAATATTTATAAACATTATTGTTGCACAGTTTTCACTTGCCTTAACTACACCTAAGTGTTGCACTGTTGCATGTAGCAGCTGAATTTAAAGTCATGTGAAATATTTCAGTCGTGTTTTTCACGTTGACTTTTAGTGTGATATGCCACTTGTTTCGATACAATGTAGCTTTATATTTATTCTTAAAATTAGTATAAAGTGACTTTTGCTGGTAAATGAAGGTAGAGGTTTCTAAATTTTAAATTAAACAAAATTCCACGCCCATTTAATTATTGATTGAATTAATTAGAGTGCTTTTTGTTCTTCTGAGATAATTTCATGAAAAATACACACATACACACACAATAACGATATAAATAAATATGCAATCTATCAGTCTATCCATGCGTCCTCAGTAGATAACAATTAAACTGACGTCTCATTGTATTTAAATCCAACGATATAAACAAAACAAAATATTAGTTATTTACACAAAGATTACATTATATATAATTTTGGTGGTTTATCCGGTTCTTGTGTATATGCCAGGAAATGCTTAAATAAAACTAAAGATCCCTCTGAGTGGCATAAAATATTGCACATGAGTAATAGTAAGAAAAAATAAAACACGGAGGCGTTAACTATTTTCAAATAACGGAAAAAATCTAGTTACAGATACATCACATATATTATTCATTGGCTTTATTTAATTTTGTCTTTGTTTTTCTTTTTTTCTTTTCTCGTTTCTTTTCTTTCTTTTTTTCTCATTTTTTTTTTTTTTCAATTTCCTTCTGATTATTTTCTTTTCATTTTTTCAGTTGTTTCTTATTATTTTCTTCTGACTGTCTTCCATTTCAATGTAAAACTTCTTTATTAGTTTAAGTTTATCTTTAATCCATATAATCATTGCCAGGATATTTTTCTATTCACTATTTTGGAAAATGACTTTAATATTTCAATTATTTAATTCAATGTTTTGTCTTCAATTTTCATCTTTTTCTTTTTCTTGGGTGAATATTAGTTTTTATTTTATTCTATTCTATTTATTAATTATTAATTGAGACAGTGGATAGGCAGCTGGACTTTTGAATCGCTATACGCGAGTTCAAATCATAGTCCTTTCGCCTACGTTCTCATTGGGAAAAATACCACTGGGAAAGGTATTAATCCCCACTTTCCCCACTTTCCCTCCAGCTATGGGTTAAATAGTTCACATTGTATCATTCGAAAATTTATGTGTGGACAAAAGAACATTTATCAAACAATGATTGTTCTCGGCATTAAATGACCTAAAAAGGTCCATATACCGTAAAACACAAACGAATGATAAGTAATGTTTTACCTATTTGTTTTAATTTTTTGCCTTTTGTTCACCGTAGCCGTATGTACATATACCTTTTTCAAATAATTGATACAATTTTTCCGTTTGTTTTTTCATATTGAAATAATTATCATTTGATTATTCACATAACTCAGTTTTTATATTCATTTAATACAAATTTTATTTTCCCTTTAATTCAGTCAGGGTAATAAACGAGAGAAAACTTTTCAATATTCGTAACCTTTATTTCCTTCAAAATGGAATTAACTACTACTGTGTCAAAGTTTCAGTTATAATTTATTTCTTTAATTATTTTTAATTTTTTCAATCTTTGCGTTCTTTCTAATTACTACAAGGGTCGTTGCAAAAGTAATGCCACCTGTTTTTTTTAAAGATATTTCTTTTAAGTTGAATACCTACGAGGACAGGAGTCATATCATTAACACGAACGATTTTTTATGTCCCAGCTTTTTTTTTCTACTTAGTCAGCCCATTCTCAGTGCACTTTTGCCAGCAATGAGCGACAGCGACACAACACACACTACTTTCGTATCCGGGACGCACTTTTTGATTCACATCTCTGTCATCAATCAGAAATCTATGAACTGATTTCCTAACTGTGCTGACATCAATTGCACTGGCTTCGAAAATATTCAGCGTTTGACGGTGAATGTTGATAGGTTCAATTTTTTCCGCATACAAGAATTCAATGATGCATCTCTGCTTCTGATGCACGTTCATGATAAGAGTTGATTTCTTTAAATTTCATACCTTCAATATCTGCAACAGAGAGATAACACCTTCAGGTCATGAATGCATGAGTTCAGTCATCATGCAATTTGCAATGTCATCTGAATCCATTCAGGTAGAATAAAAAGAAAGGAGGTATTACTTTTGGAAAGACTAGTCAAGCACCAACCCAAGTTAGGTACAAGGACAGTTTTACATGTTCATTATATCATTGGGCTTTTGTAATAAGTGTTGCCTTCACCTCGATCAGTTACTTCCATTAAGTTGACGGGTCTCATCTGCTCGTGAGAGCTGAAAGTGAATGTGATGGTTTTGACTGGGATTTGAACTCGTATAATACGATTCCAGGGTTCAATCTTTTACCACTGCTCCATCCTCGCTGCCTACTAGACTTAATGAGGAATGAAATATAAAAATTAGATTTATGAAATAACTTTTTTTTTCGTTTTATGACATAATTAAATTATATAAAAGTGGAAATATCTATTATTTATTTATACTTAGTTTGCCATTAACAACAGCTTGCAATCTTCTGCCACGAGAGTGAATTAGGGCTTGCACACATCAACTGTTATATTTTTCCATTCTTATTTGATTTCATAATTTCAACACAATCTTGATTGGATTTATATCAGGGCTCTGATCAGGTCAATCCATTACGGTCACATTTTCTTTTATAGAAATATTTTTGATGGTTTTTGCACTATGCCATGGAGCAATACCTTTTTTTATACTTTACTTTAATAATGGATTGTTTGGGTGGTCAGAATTTAAGAAATTATTTTTGGCGATGTCTACTTGGAACAATGGATAGGCACGTGGACTTAAGAATCGTAATACGTGAGTTCGAATCCAAGTCGCTCCGTCACGTTCACATTCGGACTGATATCCTTGGGAAATGTATGAATCCCCATGCTCCTTCCAGCTATGGATTAAATAGTAAGTTGTGTTATTAATGAAAAACACTGGGCGGATGAAAGAACATTTACCGAAAATGATTGTTCTCCGCGTAAAATGACAAAAGAATTTTGATATACCGCAAAACATAATCAAACAAACAAATTGATTATTTTTATCATTTAAATTATTCTGGCTTCTATTTTCATAGGCTATTGTTTAGCGTGGCTTTTCTCAGGTATTACTGAAATTAGGGAAACCTTTTGGAAATGTGGAAAAAACCTTTTATTTCATCCACAGGGTTAGACTCTACACTAGTATGTTTTACCCTTATATCAAATATTCTTAGCTGTTTCCACTTGCTGTCAAGACTGAACCTGTTATTTTCTGATGCATTTTACTTAGATCTAAGTTACTTAGGTCATGATGATATTTTAAGTAGACCTGATGTACAATATAATAGAATAAAGGAACCTATAATTAGAAATAATAGACAAACATTGAATAACATACATATGATATACTGTTACATTTGTTATTCTATAGTATTTACTAGCAAGTCAATATTGATAAGCAATAATTCAATAGTAACATATAGTAATTCAATAAAAATATGTAGTCATTTTACTATCTCAGAATAATTCTTTTATGGTTTCTTAAACTTCTTTTTTAATGTCTAGAAAGACATGTGTTGTTATGATCCAAGGCGTTAGTTTATCCAAGCTGTGGGTAACATTCATTATGAAAACAACAATCAAGTTGTGAATATTTATCCAAATAATTTTGATAATGTACATTGTATTTGTTTCCTTTATTTTAGAAATTTAGATTTCTAATGTTTTCATTTTTATATAAATCAAATTATAATGTTACGATTCAGTGCAAAACCTAGCTAAAAACACTCCCAGACACATAAAGTATGTCGGTATAAATTTTCAAGAAAATCGGTTGAACTGTTTCGGGGTCTATAAGGAACGGACAGAACACAAACACAACCGCAGATACACACAACCACACAAAATTCTATTAATTAATTAATTAATTAATTAATTAATTAAGTTTTGATTTCATTCATTAACTTGAAGTTTCATTCATTTTTTCAATTCATTCTTTACTGTTTCATTTTTTTTCATAATTTTATTAATTCAATATTTCCGTTATTTACTTATTTATCATTTTATTCATACGTTACATTCTCAACCTATTCATAATCTTTCATAAATTACTGCATTTTTTCCGGAATCCTTGAGACGTTAGGTTAACATTCATTTTTTTTAATCCTATCAACGTTGGTTTTAATTTCCAACTCATAGTTATTAATCGAGATGAGCCATTTCATCACTAGAAAAATTTTCCATACCTAGGTATTTAACTAGGTTTTGTCGATTGCTAACTGACAATGCTTGTCTTGTGTCTCACAAGGGCTTAAGTTTGTGTGCTGCATTTAATGGGTCACCCGTTTATTATGTCCTTGATCAAAATTTAAGGTCTAAGTCTTTCATATCCCTGCCCCATATATGCATACTCCTTTCATAAACAAAGGTCTTTCGAAATTAATTATATGTCCTAGTTTAAAAAAAATGCAGAGTGGGATGCATTTTCTATTAATCCCTTTTGCTTGTCAGTACAAACTTTCTTTTTTCTTTTCCTGGGTAGTTACACCACACATACACTCATACACACACGCACACGTGGACAAATATCACTTATTTGATTGCGTAGATTTATCTTTCAATCTATCCCTTTTCTTTCATTTAATCATTAATTCTCTCTCTCTCTCTCTCTCTCTCTCTTTCTCTCTCTCCCTCTCCCCCTCTCTCTCTCTCTCCCCCTCTATCTCTCTCTCTCTCTCTCTGGTGAATGCCACTTCTTAACAGAGACGTCGGTAAGGGTTGTACGACACGTACAACAGACACTATTTCCATTCTCCATTTTAACCAGTGACAGGCAAAGCAATATGACTGGTTGGCCAAACGGAGTACAGGATTTATATCAGAGTGACCTTCTCATAGTTGAGTTACTCTCTCAAGTTTACGAACTTCATCTACACAAGACAGCTGAAAGTGAATGTAATGGTTTTGACTGGATTTGAACTCATGTATGTAATATGATTCCAGAGTTCAAGCTTTTACAACTACCCCACCCTCGCGGCTT
>JAYKTE010379708.1:0-10764 GCA_036873565.1 Xipholeptos notoides
GGAGAGTTCGTACCTATTTAATAAAATCTGCATCGCAAACACACATAGACACACACATATGCGCATACTCGAATACACACACACGCGCACGGATACGCGCGCACACACACACACACACACATATAGATATAGTACATCTAGGCAGCAGTTCATTATGCAAACATAATTGATTAAACTAGACGGCAAGAAAAAAATTAGAATAAAATTAGTAGAACAGAAAACTGCATATGTTTTAACCAAGAAAAAATATCCAAACATATGTATAGATTTATATTAGAGCATTTTTCTTCTTTCATATGCACCCTTTTACACTGCAAATTAGATAGCAATCTAACAATCTTTTCTTACATCTGCGGTTTATAATTACACAAATCTATAGTTGTATAGATTTCTTTCTAAATATAACATTCCGTTTAGTGATCTCTGTTTTGGAATTCTACTCTGTTGGCTCAAGTCTACCACGAAAGAGTCTACTAAACCTGAACTTTAGGTCAAAAATCAATTTTCTAGATAACCAGTTGAATATTTATGTTTATGCGAAAGAAGGATTTTGTATAGAATATTTGATGTTTTGCGGGCGTTTTAATTATAGAAAAATACCAGAGTTTTTCTTAAGGAAGATTATAAAATCTAAAATGTTAATTACAGGCTGCAGATCCAAAGGACTATAAAGCTCTAGATGTTTCCTTCTATGAATTACACTGGGAGTGAAACAAATATAGAGGCAAACGAATACCAATACTCTCCTGAACATACTACCATTTTTCCCGAGTGCAGATGTTAAACATTTGTGAAAAATTCATAATAACAATACAATCTTTAATAAAACCATCCTTTGGGAAGTCCACTTGATACAGTAGATAGGCAGACGGAGTTTGGAATCACAATACGTAACTTAGAATCCCAGTCGTTCCATTTTCGTTCATAATTGGGCTAATACCTCTGGTAAAGGTATGAATCCTCACATTCCCACCAATTGTGGATAAAATAATGCATATTGTATTATAAAAAAAAATACGTTTGGACAAAAAGAACGTTCATAAAAAATGACTGTTCTCGGTATTAAATGACCTAATAAGATTGATATGCAGTAAAGCAAAACAAAACAAACAAAAAAACATTATTATTGGCAGTAACTAATGTCGCAGTAAATAAAAAGATTTGGGGTCAGTTTGTGGATTAAGATTGAAATGACGTATTAATGCAAACAATTTTCGCTTGGGAAAACTTACGGGAAAGATTCTTATGATTTTACAGACATTTTTTTCAAACAATTTTGCCCACCGCTTTTACAGGCCATATAGGTAGATAGATAATGTGTAACCTCAATTATTTTGTGTTGCTTCTACAAATCCTAATTAGATTTTAGTCACACGAATTTTATCAATGTGTTTCCGATTCCACGAGATGTTGATTCTTCGAGAAAGTCATAAAAGAAACTGGAAATCTATTTTGGAATTCTTTTGTATCTCTTATTGCATCAAACCTACAACCAATTTACTCTTTTGATTCGGTATTCGAACTAGTTTATTTCTCAGTTAAAAACCTGTTTCTATTATTATACATCTCCTTAATGACAAGTGCGTTGTTTTCCACCATTTACTATCATATCTATGATTATCATTTTGATTCTTAGATCGATCGGAGCTTTCACGACGCCATTGGTGACTAGTGGCTTTCTTTGAGATCTAAGTGACAGTAAGTTTCCTCGTAAAATATCCAGTACATTCCGAACGATTCCGGTAAGAGATTCCTGGTGCCGTATCCACACGGTTCCTAACTTTTATATATCGAGTCCTCACATCTATCAACAGCAGAGCCCAGACTATACCAACGTCCCATACGTTGGCGGGGTCATCCCGAGGGTCGAGTGACCGTAGGTTTCCTCCGGCACTCTAGCATAGTTGACGTCATTTCAATTTGTGGTTGCAGTGTTCTCCTTCCATCTGTATCTTCACCAACCTTTAAAAGTTATATTTAGCGTGTACTAGCAGAATAGCGTGGCGTTGACCGCGCAACTCAGAAAATTTTGGGTATGGCGCAAAATATATATACATTTAAATCCAATTATGATATTTACTTGGTCGAGCACCAACCCAAGTTCGGCACAAGGCCATTTTTATGTGCTCATTAAACCTGGGATTTTGAAATCAGTGTTAAATCCAATTATAACGTTATGATTTAACACAAAATCTTTTATTTCTTTTAACATAGTGTCGGGCACCTATTTCGATCTTATTAGATCGTATCATTGACATACAATGTTCTTAACATTCGAAATCCCAAGTGTGATCGGACCTGCAGACGGTGGTGTGAGAAACAAAAGCTTTAACGACTGGCCTTCGACACAGTTATGCGCTCATAATGGCAACTTTTACAGTTTTACACTTAATTGTAGCCACGCTCTAGCAGTTGATTTATTTGATTATCGACTTTCGATATTCCAAGATAAAACCTAGCAAAGAACAATCCCAGACATATGGAGTATATCTGTGTAAAATTTCAAGAAAATTGACTCAATCGTTTCGGAGTCCATAGGAAAAAACATATGCACACACACACACACATACACACACACAAAAACAAAACAAAAAAAAACAAAAACGCCAAAGCAAAACAGACGCATAAAGTTCCATTTATTAATAAGTTTAGATTTAGATTTAGATATTTGTTGTTTTTTTGTGTATTTTCTTTTTGTTATTTTTTTTGTAGTTTTTTTTTTTTTACTTCTTGTCTTTTCTCATATTCTTCTTCATTCACCATTTTTCTTTTTTTACACAATTGTTCTTCATTCTATTTACTTTTCATAACACTCTTCTTCTTCTTCTTCTTCTTTTCTTCTTCTTTTTCTTCGTCTTATTTTCATTTCTCTTGTCTCTATTTTTCTTCTTTTTGTTGTTCTCATTCTCGTTTTTTCTTCGCTTTTCTCGTTTTTCTTCTCCTTTCTGTTCTCTATTTTCTTCTTCTTTTTCTTCTTCTTCTTCTACCCCTTCTTTTCTTTCTTCTTATCATTTTTATTTCCCCTCTCTCTATTCTTTTTCTTTTTCTTCTACTTATTCTCGTTCTCGCTCTCGTTCCCGTCCTCTTCTTCTTCTCCTCCTCCTTCTACCTTATTTTCCTCCTCGATTTCAACCTCCAATCCAAACAAATTTTTTCCGCTCCGCTTGTCAACAATTTACGTTTTGAATGCTGACGGGAAAAATGAAATAAAATAAATGAATAAATAAAACTCATCAACTTTATTCGGACACTTAAGCCTGTCAAAAGATGGATGGCGTCTCCACAGCAACAAACCTTACCATCTAACCCAAGCATCAAGATGCCAAGGACTTTGGGTGGAGTGGTTGATCTTCTCTCCATCTTCTATCAACATTCCAAGAAATAAGTTCTTGTCTTTTAATGGTTTAATATTGTTCTTTGGCATTTCTCAAAGCCTTAATTAAGCGTGGGGAATGTTTATTCGGAGTGCATTCAATTTATTTTAAATGTGCATTAATGTTTGTAAATTACTGAAAAAAAAAGAAATGAAAAAACTCGATCCTTTCGATCACTCATTGAAGATATTTCTATAACAGAATTTATTTGAAGTGGGGAGAAATCTACGAACAGGCATTACTTCAAGAAAATTATAAAATTCTTCCAAGCCAATAAGTGATTTTTCAAAAGATAAGTGTCCGTGTGGACTGTATAGGCTGCAGGGCCAAAGGTCCATATCACACAAGATTTTTTTTATTTTACGACCTACATTTAGAGTGGAAGAGAAAATATAGAAAAATAAATGCTAATACCCCCAGAACGTCATACTATAGGTTGTGGGTTCAAGCGTATACATCACTCTGAATTTTCATTCTGCTACCTACACTTAGGTTGAAAATAAAAAAGATATAGGGAAACCAATGTTAAGATTCCTCTGGACGTCATACCATAGGCTGCAGGCCCAAAGGTCTATATTATTCTAGAATTTTTATTCTACTTAAAGTGGAAGAAAAATATAGGAAAACGAACGCCAATAGTTCCATGAACGCCATACTATAGGCTGTGGGCCAACGCTATATACCACACTAGATTTTTTATTCTTTGACCTACACTTATGGTGGAAGAATGAATACAGGAAAACAAATGATAATACTTCTTTGAACGTCATACTATAGGTTATGGGCCCAAATTTCTATATCGTACTTAATGATATTTCTTTTTTAATTCTTTCTTAGCTTCTTTCATTCTGTATTACTTTTCAGAGCCTTTCTTTTTGCCTTCCTATCTTGCAGCATTCTTTCTTTCCTTCTTTCTTTCCAGTTTCTCTATTTCTCATTTTATTCATTTATTTATTCATATTCAGATTCTTTCAGTGTTTCTTTATAGCTTCTATGGTTCTTTCTTACCTTTCGTCTTTTTCTTTCTTGTAGCTTCTTCATTCCTCCCTTCTTCCCTTCCTTCATTTCTATCTATCTATCTTTCTTTCTTTCTTTCTTTATGTATTTATTCCTTCCTTCTTCTTTTTCCTTTCTTTCTTTATTTCTTTTCTTTCATATCTTTTTCCTTCCTTCTTTTTTCCTCCTTTCTTTCTTTTTTCCTTCTTTCTTTTTTCCTTCTTTCTTTTTTCCTTCTTTTTCTTTATATCTTTCTACTTTGTATTTATCTTCCTCTCCTTTTTCTCCCCTCCTTCTCTCCTTTTGTTTGATATCTTTGTTCTTAACATTTTCTCATCCTTCAATGTTTTCCCCTCATTTTCTTCTCTCCACTTTACTCCTCCTTATTATCTCTTCCTACTTTATCTTTCTTCCTTTCTTCCTGTCTTTCTTTCCTATCAATTTTCATCCTTTACCTTTTTCTTTTTTTCTTACTTAAGCTGTTTTCCTTCCTTCCCTTATTTCCTTCCTTCCTTCTTTCCTTCCACCCATCCTTCATTCATTCATTTTCTTTATTCTTTACTTTCCTTCCCCTTTTTTTCTCATTTTTCCTTCTTTCTCGCCTTATTATTGACGCATGCGCTTTTCACAGCCCTGAAGCAAATCTATGTTTATCTGAACGACCTCCCATTGGATATTTATACATCACGGCTTTTATTCTTGGTCGCCAACAAATGATTCTTAACTGATCGAATAAAAATCTATGTCCTTTTCTCCGCCCAGATTAAAATGTCAATTGACCAAGATTTCCCACAAACTACCAATACTCACCAAATCTTAACTTCTTGGCCAACACTTCAACACTTTCACTGCGACTCATTTGCACACTGCTACTCTACCCGGCTAGCCATTTTAAGATAAAATATCATATTCCATCCTACATATTTTATTACACAGAAAACTGGTACCATTGTATTTTACAGCATTCTATTTTCATGACCACTACTCGACTGGGAAACAATGTATGCTTGGAGTGTCCGCATGCTAGTCACTTTTTCGTCAAGAATATTTCCAAATTAGATACAAACCTAGAGAAAAAGGACGTAGGGTTAGGGTTAATTTGCATTATAAATAGTTATAATTTATCATATTCTACGATAGATAGCGCAACGAGACACTTATACCAGTGGTATGCGTATGGCGTAGGTTTGTTTATTTAACCAGTTTGAGCAAGATAAAAAAAATGAAAATCTCTCTAGTTTTCAGCAGAAATGATAATAAACTATGATTTTAAATATAATAATACGAGTGCTAGGCAAGTAAGATAAATAATAGAAATCTAAAATTTAGAATAGAATTGGAATTAAGAATAGGATTTAAACTCTAATTGAAGCCTGAATTTTCAAAAGTTTTAGTAAAAACTTCAAACTAGACAAAAAACTAGTTTGTCTATTGAAACCTGCAGGCTGTAGGCTGAAATGCCAATTTCAATCTAAATTTTTAATTCTGCTACCTACACTGAGGCTAGAAGAAAAATATAAGCAAACAAAGACCAATAGTCTTCTGGAAAAGTCATACTATTTCCCGGCCAAAGCTGATTGACATTAATCAAGTAAAACCCGTGGTTGAACAAGATTGCTGTTTGACAACTCGACAAATCGCAGGTATTCTCAAGATTTCTAAATCATGCGTGGAAAATGAAGAGATTAAATTCGGTTTTGTTTCTAGAATTTGAAAAAACAGCGAACGTTTCGGCCAACCCAATAATTGGAAAGATTTAAATCCTTTCACTCTATACTAACTTTAGATCAATTGCGCAACTTCTATTCTCTTAATTTGTTTAATAGAAGTCCTTTTGCCGAGACCAAAAGTCCGTTAGGCTAAACATTAAATCTTGCTTCTTTCATTGTAAGCAAGCTGATGGAATTTACTACACCAGTTCCCGAATGCTAGTGTGTCCAAAGACATTAAATCAATAAAACTAGACTATAGTGAGAAAAATGTGGATTTGTATTTCTCCCAAACATTCCTACCTTAAAATGCATGCAAAAGAATTAGCTTTGATAAAAGTAAGAAAAACTCAATTTGGAATAAATATAAAATGTTTTTTATCGTCGATGATGGGACCTTGCTGTGACTTAAAAACGAGAAAGACTAAATCGAGAATTTTTGAAAGTTTCAGGCAGGCGACGACAGAGAAACCTGATGCCCCACCATCAACTTGCAACAGGTTTGAAAAGCGCGATATATCCCAACCCTCTTTAGATATGATATACACCTGACAGAACACAAAAAAGTCAGGAATGAGGTCATTTAGCGTGCTCATTATTAGATTCCTGGACTTTTTCTAATCAATGTTGTCCTTCACCTAGATCAGTTACTCTCATTGACGTGACGGTCTTATTTACACAGGCGTTTGAAATCAGAGTTATCCTAATACATTGATTAGTTACTCTCTAGAGTTAACGAGCCTCATCAACCCAAGGCAACTAAAAGTGAATGGAATGGTTTTAATTGGTGTTTGAACTCGTATAATAAGATTCCACAGTCCAAGTTTCTACCACACCTCTACCTTTGCTGCCTTCATTAGATATATCACAAAACAAGATGGCTATGAGGACTCCTAAAGTTTTATTCAGTATACATGAATCACTTTCTTTCACTAGCGTCTTGAAACTGGGGTAGTAAGTTCCATCAACTCACTCTAAGTGAAAGAACCGGATTTGATGTTAATGTTAATCCGTTCGATGATTTTATGCCGCGAACAATTATTTTTGATAAACGTCTTTCTTTTGTTAACACATTGTTTTGAATAGCATTTATTTAATCCATAGTTGGAGAGAAAATGTGCCCAAAGGGGATTAACTTTAAAGTGTGCTTTAAGGAACGACTGGGATTTGAACTTGCGTTTTACGATTGTAAAATGGACTGGCTACTTAGCTGTAATCTAAATGACAAGAGGCCCTTTTTTGTTTTCGTGTTCTGCTGTTATTGAAGCAGAAAAGTGAAAATGGCTATTTTGTATCAGACTTCAAACTGAAATTGGCCCCAACTTCTTTTGAATCGATGTCTGTCACCTCCAGGGAGTCGGGTCGGATGGTGAGAAGGAAAGGTATTGGTTAGCTTAAGCAAGCGTTCGTGATTAAGACTCATTAATCGAGGTTGTCGTGTTCATGATGACTGTGATGAGTGGCGATAGGAAGGAAGGGTAGGAGAAAAAGATATCTAGTCAAAAAGAAAGGAAAGAAGACATGACGAGAAAGAGACAGAGAGAGGGAGAGAGAAATAGAGAGAGAGAGAGAGAGAGAGAGGGGAGGAGGAGAGGAAGAGGGGTGGTGGGCAGAATGTGATACGGATACAATTTGCACTGGATCACTTTGTTAGTAACCTACTTAATTGCACACACATAACTGCACTTGGATAAACAAAGACTCCAATGCACACATCCGCTCTTACAGACACGAGAAAAGTAGATATAACACGTTGGGTCATCCATTAGGAATATTTCTATATTAGAAATATTAGTCATGTCAAGAAACCTAAATAACCAATACATGCGATGATTCATCGTGATCATGATCATAATCATTATTACCACCCTCATTACTATCAGCAAAATAAACCCTGCACCAGTCCGTTGATGCAGCAAATTAAGTGACGATGTTTTTCGCATGATTTCTGGTGACATTTTAGGACTTGATGGAGCCATTCTCATTTGACAAGGAGATGTTCCATGGATAAAGAAAGATAAAACGGAAACAATAAATAATAATCAAAACGGAATAAGCAACAAAGGAAACTGAGATGTTTGTTTCGTTTTTTGTATTTTGTTAAAACATAATTTATTCGAGCCATTCGGATTTTAATATATGTATATATTTGTTAATTATTAACATTTTTACATTTCCAGTTTTCTTGCGGGTTTTCATTTCTCTCTTCTTTCTTTCTTTTTTCTACCTTTCTTTCTCTCGCCCTCTCTGTCTCCCATTTTCTCTCTCACGAGTGTGTGATTTATCTCCTGTCTGTCTATATGACTGTCTGTCTCTGCGTTAGTTCGTCTATCTCTCTTTCTTTTTCTTCTCTATCTCTTATTCTGTGAGCGTGTGTGTATATGATTTATTATTCACCTCGTGTCTGTCTGTCAATTCGTTCGTCTCTCTTTTCCCCATTTTCTCTCTCTCATTCTCCCCTTCTCTCATTCCCCCCCTCTCTCTTCTGTAAGCATGTGTGTGCGTGTGATTTATCTTCTGTCTATCAATTCGTTTGTCTCTCTTTCGTTTCCCCCTTTTCTCTCTCTTTTATTCTTTCTCCCTCTCCCTCTTTCTGTCATTGTGTGAGCATAGGTGATTTATCTCCTGTCTGTCTGTTAACTCATTCGTCTTTCTATTCCCCCTTCTCTCTCCATCTCTATCTATCTATCTATCTATCTATCTATCTATCTATCTATCTATCTATCTCTATCTCTCCCATTCTCTCTTTCTTATTCTCCCATTCTGTAAGCGTGTGAGTGTGTGTGTCTGTGATTTATCTCCTGTCTGTCAAGTCGTTCGTCACTTTCTCGTTTTTGCCTTCTCTTTTTCTTTCTCCTTCTCTTTCTCTCTCTCTCTCTCTCCCTATCTATCTCTCTCTCTCACATACAAATCGGCACACACACACATGCCCTCCTTTTCTCTTCCTCTCTGTCTGGTTTTTGTACTTATTCATCTTCTTTCAGAATTTTATCTTTCACTTCAGCATTTTTTCTCTTCATCTTTGTTCTCCTTCTTTTTCTACTGTTTTTTTCCCCTCAAGTCCCTTTGTATCATCTTCTAATACTCTCTCCCTCTCTCTCTCTCTCTCACTCTCTATCTATCCTTCCATATCTCTTTCTTTTTCTTCTTTCTATGCTTTTAAATACTTTTTTATTCATTTCTATTTTCTTATACTTATTCTTTTTACTTTTCTGATTTTGATTTTTATACTCTTCCGCTTCCTCCTCCTCATTCTTTTTCTTCTACTTCCTCCTACTCACCCTCGTCTTATTTTCCTTCAACCTTCTTCTTTTTCTTCTCTCCCTATCTTCTTTTTATCTCACGGGGGTTGAAAATTCTTCTTTTTCTTCTGTCACCTCCTCTTCTTCATCGTTATCTTTGTTTCTTTTTCCCTCTCCTCTTCCTCCTCCCCTTCTTCTTCTTTTTCTATTTTCGGACACAAGTGCAATTACTTATTCAGCTACTTTCTTTACTACTGCAGCTGCTAATTCTCGTGCTATCTCAGCTGCTTCAAAACAAGGCAAACGAAAAGGACGGGAGAATTAAATAAATTAACCACTTAAAAGAATTTATTCTAGCAACACCAACAAACAACTTAAAATCACTGTGTTGCACTCGGAGATTCTTTTTACTGAGGAAATGTTTTCAATCTAGATGTTATCCAAACAGTCCTGATTAGTCTTGAAGTATAGTAGAAATTGTTTAGGACTGTTGAAAGACATAATAAGGATTATTATCACGATGATGATAATGATGTAAAACTGAAAGTTTCCTTTGTCCTGTCAGATTGAATATATATCTAATTTTTGATAATTTTCAAATCAAGTAGATAATGACAAGAAAGGGATTTTTAGACACGGTGGTTTAAAAAACCGTAGAAACCATGGCACC
Source organism: Xipholeptos notoides (assembly GCA_036873565.1). Taxonomy (NCBI): domain Eukaryota; kingdom Metazoa; phylum Mollusca; class Cephalopoda; family Idiosepiidae; genus Xipholeptos; species Xipholeptos notoides. The sequence continues at coordinate 9,992 of JAYKTE010379708.1, forward strand.
AAGTGCGGTCAAATTCCGTAGGAAACACCAGTTAAGTAATATCTAGCCTACCTACTTCTTAGATTGCCGATTACAGAGGAATACTAGGCACCGTAACAAACAGGTCAGTTGGCGGCTCTTTGTATGAACAAGAGCAGTCGAATCCACCAAGGACTTCGAGATGAGTGACATGCTCTCTCTTCCTCGTTACCAATCCCTTATCTTCCACCAATTCACACTGACTGACCAGGCGAGCTGCACATCTTAACAACTCTTCTTCCTCGAGTTACTCCATTGGGTGAGGAGTGAGCGTCTCAGAAATGGCGAACTCGATCGATTACAAGAAGACTTATTTGAGCTCAAAATGGTGAAGAGAAAACTTCTTTTATTATAATCCTTTTTGTAAAACTATATATTATGATAAGGGACATCATTCTCGATAGATAATTGCATTGTTGTATGTGTAACCTATTTAAACAATTTTAATTTAAACATTTTTAAATAATTTCATATGACGCAGAACACTTAGATTTTAATGTAAATCGTATAATATGTTACATAAGTCCAAATAATAATTACTACTATATGATTTTATATGACTTTTATTATACCATATATTTTACTCGGGTCTCGTCAGCTGATAATGATAATTATGACTGAATAAAATCTCGATCTCTGTTGAGAAGAGCAAATGATTGAAGAAAAAACTTGTCGATTTAAAATTCTCTTAGCTTCATTTTATATTATCTCCTCATTCTTTATCCCTGCCTCTTTCTCTCTCTCTCTCTCTCTCT
>JAYKTE010379819.1:0-10763 GCA_036873565.1 Xipholeptos notoides
AAAAGAAGAAGCGCAACGTCGATTTACTTGAAACTCTATATATATATGTATGTATATATATTTTTTTTTTTTTTTTCCTTATAATAATTTATCAAGTTTTTAAAAATTACAATAGATCTGCGATTACTTAAAATTTGATACAAATATTACCCACTATAAGTTTGATAATCAGAAATAATCCATTAAAAAAACGAATAGAAAAAATTGAAAAAAAAAAACAAATTTAAGAGTTGTGTACCAATATACAGATTTTATTTAGTATTTCTAACTGGTCACTTATTTTTATTACTGATTAGCCCTATTAAAAAAAAATTGGTAGTATTATTTCATCCATATTATAAATCATCAGTAAAATATAGCCAGGTTTGAACTTGCAAACTTAATAATCTTTCAGTCAATTGAACCATGAAACACACCTATAATCTTCTGAAAAAAAAAAAAAAGATTGGAATTCAATACATATTGCTTTTCAAACCGCCCTATCCCTGAATGAAAAAATAACCCATTTTTATTATTTATGATTTATATCATTTTTTTTCTGTTTTAGAATTTGATTTACAGAGAAAAAAATAATAATCCAACTGATTTTTATTAGAAAAAAAAATGTACTATAAATGTTTTTTGTATCAAGTTTGGATTGGATCAGAACTTTCTTTACTTATCGTTTTAAAATGAGTTAAGAATTACTTCTTCAGCGTGAATTTTAATTTTAAAATTTGAAACTTATGTACTCCTCCCCCTCCCCATCTACCTTATAATAATAAATATTTATATACTTTAAGCAATGATAATTTAATTCATTAACTGAGATATATTCATGTCTACTTTTATGTTAAATTTAAATGTGAATATTAATTAAAGTTCAACAATGTTCAAATATGCATTGTTTTCTTTTAAATATACTTTCCGAATAAAATTTTGAATTATAAATTTATAAATCAACCGATCTCAAATTATTCACTTGCTTGCATTTACGCATTTTTAAGAATTATTTTTAAAGTTCTGGATACTTTGTTTTTTATCCAGAGCTAATTTTCAATGGACACTGCTTTTCATACAAATAATACTTTTCGTTTGCTGCATTAAAACTGTTGAAAGTTCCCCAAAAATATCTAATACAAAATAATTAAACAAATAATAATTATTTATTTAAATAATTTATTATGTTATTAAAGAATTACGCAATTTAACAATTTGTTTTTTTTTTCTTTCTAAGACTTAGTTAACTTAGTGATAATATTCCATTTTATTTTCATTTAGAGGGTCTAAAAGGCATTCTTTTTTTTTTTTTTATTACACAAAGAAATTCTATCTCATAGCAAAAATAATTAAATAAGTTATTCATTTATTTCTCCATAAAAATGTTTGAAATTTATGAAAAATATAGGCTTTCCTTGAAATTCTACTATGAAGTTTCTTATATTTCTTAAATTTAATTCATTTGATATTTTTTAATTCTTTTACTTAATTCCATAAAAAATCCTCTCAGACATTCGTTAAAATTTATCAAAAAAGAAAAATATTAAAAGTGAAATAAAAAAATAAATAACTGTAAATGGAAGAACTGTACCAACTAAAAACTCACTTAATTTTTAGGGGTATTTTCTGATCTAGTCTGTTTTAAATAAATATCACTTTTAAAATTGGCACTGACAAATAGATTTTATGGTATTAGAACCTTTAGTATACAATTTTTTGTTAAATTCCCACAAAATATTCATTGACTTCTTTTCAAAATTTATAAGAAATCTATTGAATAATAGTTTCAACTAAATGTAAATAAAATTACAATAATAAGTATTTAAAAAATACTGTCTTTTACAATTGATTTACACTAATAATAAATGATTTAACAATTCATTGATATTTTTAAATATAATAATGAACAAGGAATTGATTAAATTCTTTAAAAACTAAATTTCATTGATGGGATTATTTTTTAAACAAAACAATCCTAAAAGTATGGTATACAAATAAACAGTCTCATTGAACACATTGTAGTGTTCAAACAAATAATAAAAAATAAAATAGTTTTACACGAATAAACAATGTTAGAAAATATTAAGAAATAAATACCTTCATTATAAATATTAAGCTAATTTTCATTCCATCCCAAAATCTGTTTAAAAAAACAAACTTTTGAAATGTAATGTAATGATAAAATGGCATCCATGTTTTTGGGTTTTTTTCTTCAAATTTTTCTTGGCTGTACTTATCTCATCAAAAGTTAATTACGTAATGATGTCATGATAATAAATGGAGTGAATTATTGTTTTTATATATAGATTGTTTGACCATGAAGCTGCAGGCCCAAACGCCTTTATAACCCAATAAATTTCATTCTATGAAGTGATAATTCAAAGTGTTTCAAATTCATTTGGAAAGCATTATAAATAACCCGAAGATGGATGTAAAGATTTAATTTAAATTAAGGTTTTACTTAAAAAGCATTAAAGGAGTGGGGTATCTATATTTTAACAACTTCTGTATATGGGTGTGTATTCATTGAGTTGCACAAATAGGCATATAAAATGAGGAAAATTTATGTGATTTCAAAAAATTTTCAAAATTTCTTAATTAACCTGCCTGTAACCTATATCCTCACCAGAGCTTCACAAATTATTTCTGTTTGTTACAGACTTTTTATACAAGAGTTTTCTCCTGAGGAATCAAATGATAAAACTCAGGTAGTAAACAACTCAACTGTATTATACACTCATTCGTTTTCTAACTATGAAAGGTTTATCTTATCCTGTATATAGTATATTAGTTGTTTAGGAAAGGGAAACTGAAAAAAGAAAACCTACAGCCTAGTGAGAGTGATAGTTGTCTACTCTAGAGCACGCAAATGGTTTTGTATTAAATTTCATGACTCTACTTGATTAGGCCAAAGAAAAAAAAATTATATTTAATGACTGCAATCCAATGAATGTGTAATTTGAAGCATTATGAATCAAATCTCAAATAGGAATTAGTATTAAATGACCCACTTAGGTTGATATGGCCCTAAAACAATGTGTCTCTACAGCAGTCTGGCAAATTTCACTTTGTTGAATTATTTTTGTGGATCACAAAAAAATCATTCCCTGTTTGAGTTGTTAAAAAATAGATTATTTCTTTTGACTTGTCTCTTCTATTAGAAAATCATGAATAAACAAACTAATTACTTGGAAATTAATACACATTATATGTTTTTAGGAAAATAATTTCATTATTTATTTTACATGGATTCACTGCTTTTTCTTTTAGTCTTTCTTTTCAGTCATTCCCTTCCACCTTCTTTCTTAGCATTTTTTATTTTATTTAACTTTTTTTTAATCACAAACAAATGAAACTTCAGAGTAATCAACAAAAACAATATTTGCATTAACCAAATAGAAAAAAAAGAAAGAAATTCAGAGATTTTCTTATTTCTTTTCTTTTTTTTTTTTTTTAATTTTTTATTGTGATATCCTTGAAGTGGTTAAACATTTTAATTGCGTTTGATCTCCAAATGCTTAATTTTTCTCTGACTTCTGGCATTACAAATTTCCATATTTTTTTCCTTTGATTTCTTATTTTGTCTTTTTTAGCAACCATTTTGAAAGAGGTTTGAAAAGAGCAAGATAAATCTAGTACCCTTGTAGCAAAAAAAACAAAAAAACTTAAAAACAAATTTTTACGACTCCAATTAATTTTTGTAACTTACTTTTTAATTTTGTGTAGTCTGTATACCTCTCTTTTGCTGTCTTTCTACCTCTCTTTTGCCCTGTCTTTCTTTTCTCTCTCTCTCTCTTTCTCTCTCTCCTCCCTCTCTCTCTCTCTCTCCCCATTTTTGTTATTTCTAATTATCAGTCATTTAAAACAGATTATTATGTTTGAGAAACAGTTTTTGTCAACACATTGGCCTAATTTTATCATTTTGAACTTAGATAAGTGTTTATTTATTTTACAGCAACCCCAAATGTTATTTCTTGCACAACATGTTTTCTTTAGTTTACTTATTTAATACTCCTTCTATTCCAAAATAGTTGCACTGCAAAGGATTGACTTAAGTCTTTGGCAATAGCACAAATGTTTCAGGACAGAGGGAGTATGTTTTTGATTTTAAAATCAATTAATTACCATAGTAATTACTTGTTAAATTGATTCAGATCTTTTAAAATTCAATATATTTATAAGGTTTCATATTTGAATTAGTGTCTGTCTTCCATCTCTAGGTCAAAGGGGGTGTAGCCTTTTAATTTGAACAAAAAAAAAATACTACTGGTGAAACCCCAATTTCTTTTCATAAGTAAATTATCAAAATGATTTTTCTACTTATTACTTGTTGATCAGAAAAAACTTCATGAAATTGCTGTTAACTACTTTCCTCAAGTGTGCTGCCGAATTGGTCATTTTGCTTCAGCATGTGGCATGTCATCATTTCAGACCTCTTCTTTTGGAGATGACTACCTGAAGCGATTTTGAAGGCTTCTTTTTCTAACCCAGATCCATTATATTCTTCAGCAGCATCTGTTGCATTATAAAAATGAGAACATAAATCCCAATAATCTAAAATATGTACTGATTAACAAGCCCAGAAATTGAGACAAAGAGAATGAAGATAAGAACCAAAGTCCAAAGCTAAATAATATAAATTTTTATTTCATCATTTGTTAAACAAAATACATTCTTCTGAAATTGCATCATATTATTTCCAGCATTGCTTATACAAAAGTTCTGCCCCTACTTTAACTTGACTGATGCAGCTGAAGTGAAATAAATAGATGAATGAAAGTTACTTTTCCTATTGTAAAACTAAGTTTTTTTGGTTTATCATATTATTGCTTATATATAAAATTTTGTTTTCAAAACTTTAATTTTATCTGGAGAAGGCCTTGAAAAGTCTTTGAAAATGAACATTGAAAATTTGTATAACCATGATATGTTGTGTGTGTGTCTACACATTTCAAACCTATTTAAAACTTAAATTTCTGCCAAAATGTAAATCCTAGAAAATATTAGTAAATCTTACAATGATACTATTACTATAATAATGCAATAATAATACTACTAATAATAATAAGGCATTACAGAAATAAACCAAAATGACTAATTTGGAAGGTCTCTAGCCAAATATATTTAATAAGACTTGGCCATATTGAACCCAAGAGATAAGCACATTAGTCCGAATACTTTAAACATTATTTTACAGTTGGAAAAAGATTTAATGGACAACAGAAAACGTGTTTTGTGAAAAAAGCAATATTTTGGGGAATTCAGAAAAGTAACAGGTAATAATAATAATAATGATAATATGAAAACATTTTCATCCAATCTTATTTTTTTAAAAGTCAGATTTTTCTTCAGCTTTCAATGATCAAGCTATTAAATCCAAGAAAGTTTTAGTAAGCAACTAGGCACCCATCCCTCTCTTCATCTCCCTCCCATCCAACTTCTACTTCCCTCCCTCCTCACTCCACTTTATGAATTTGATTTCAACAACTTTACAAGAGCCATTTCTTTAACCAATATTGCATTGAACATTACTTGAGATCGAAGAGTTGTGTTCCTTCTTAGTTAACCTGCAATTAGACATCCAATATATTTTATATTTTAGGAATCTCTAAACCAAAGAAAAAACTTTAGATTTTTTTGGAATTATAACCATCCATTTTGATGATTTTTGTTTTCAATTCCATGGATAAGAAAAATAGCTTGACAAAAAAAAAGAGTCCACATCATGAATAACAGTGTCATCATCATCATCATCATCATCAATAACAGTGTCATCATCATCATCATCATCATCAATAACAATGCCCTGAAATATATTCTTTGTTATCATCAATACTTTGAGTATTAAGTTCATCAACATCATTGTTATCTTAACCACTGCCTCCCTTCTAAACCTGCCCTTGCCTCAAACTTCTTGAATCTACCCCCCTACTAACTCCTCCATCCAACCACACACAGAGACAGACATATTCTAACCTTTTTTTCATTCCCAGTATTTAATTAACTTCATATAATTTTTAAAGATTTGTTTTTCGATTTATCTTTTTATTTTACTTTATTATTATTTTTATCTGCTGGGTGACACCTGGTCTCAGTAGTGTGTAGAAGAGGGTGAGGCATTGTTTGGGAGTGAATGGGAAAGAATTAAGGAGTATGGTTTTGGCTGAGATGAAAGTTTGGTGGGATTTGATAAGTAGGTGAGTGGCGGAGATTTTGATTGATAATATAGGGAATTTTCCAAGGAATGAAGAAATACTTTTTTAAAAGAATCAATGAGAGATCCTTGTGCCTTGAAATCCTCTGAAAAAAGTTTTAACAATTCAAACTGATAGGTTCACAGAAATTATGATAATTTCACAAATCCTTAATGTCCAATAAATTTATTTCAACAGACAATGATGGCTTTATCAGACAATGAGATCATTTAGATTATAAATATCAATACAGATCCAACCAATTGAAATGAATTCATTATTGATTTCGGGTTGAATTTGTGATTCTCATCCATTTTTTAAAGATTTTATTTATCTAATTATTGAATTATAGCTTTGTCATATACTAACCCTTTAAAAATGAAAATATTATGTATAATATTTTGATTTTTGAAGGAATAAGCTGGCAAGAAAGGTTTATTTGCCTCCTTATATGGTGACTGCCACTTCTTTACAGAAGACTGCCAACCCTTACAACAGGTTCAAGTGCGAATGAGTCCACATATGGTTCCACTAGGCCTATCGTGCAAGGTGTGCAGTAAGCCCCCTCCTCCCATTTACCTGGCTGTTGTCTTGCATGAATAGTTCTGTGGCACGTAAGACCAGCATTGGATAGACAAACTCTACCGCAGATTCCGCAAGAATATCTAGTCTCAAAATCAAAACCAGCTCTGTTGTCTCATTTACATAAGACCCGCTTAAAAGCAGTGTGCTGGATTTGCCTTTCCTCAAAGTTCTGACTTCCACACTAAAAGTTTTTTCCCAATGATTTTCTACTCGACACTATCAATTCCCACTTTGCTACCTCTATGTTTTGGGTTCTCAGGTCTTCCTTAATCGTATCCTTGTAGTGTTTTTTTTGTGGCTTATGTTTCAGTCCAGCTCCCATAAAACAGGCGCTTAGGAATTCTAGTATCTTCCATCCTTACTATGTGTCCCGCCCAGCGTGTCTAACTGCGAATGACACGCATTTCTCTCTCTCTCTCTCTCTCTATTAGTCTTTGCGCGGAAGTGCGAAAAATGTTTCTTTAATTTCACAGATGTAAGAAAAAATAACTAAAAAGCACTTTCGCACAGCGAATTAGTCTTCGCGCGGAAGTGCGAGACACAAAATGTTTCTTTAAGTTCACAGATGTAATAAAAAATAACTAAAAAGCACTTTCGCACAGCGAAGACTATACTTCAGTAGAGACGGGATTTTGAACGCGTTCCAACATTAATTTCTATTTTTCTCGTTACTTACTAATAATAATTTCAACGTCTTTGTGTATCCGTTTATTTTTCTGTAAACTCATTGGCTGAAAGGGAAGTCTGCTTGGAACAGTGGATTAGCACTCAAGACTTTGGCATTGTGATATGTGAGTTCAAATCCAAGTCATTTCATTACGTTAACATTCGGGCTAATATCCTTGAGAAAGTTATGAGTCCCCATATGCCTTCTTACTATGGATTAAATAGTACAACTTAAATGACTGAAAAGGTTGATATGTCATAAAACAAATCGATAAATCAATCATTGTCTCAAATTGATTAAGATTATCACTCAAGTCAATGAAAACATGTCATTAAAATATAAATTTTCTTTAGGTACTTAATTTTATCTTGTCCAGCTGCTATTCTATTGCCCTAAATATTAGTAGTTTTTTGTGTGAGTGCTAATCGCTTGATTTCTACCATATAAAACATTATAATCACTGAATAGCATAAGAATTTATCTGAAGAAATATTTCTTTTATGCAACTATTAGGTTTACCTAAAATTTTAAATTTTGATTTTAAATGATGTATTTTCAAATAAGCTTTCATTATAATACCTTTACTTTATATATAATTTTAAAGAGTGTTTTTCACTCTATCTAATCATTTAGATTACAATCATTTTAAAACAATTAACTATTCTTTTCAATCTTGAAAACAAGATGGAAACAAATAAAATTCACACAATTTTCTTATTTCAATTCAAGCTAGGTCAAAAAACTTCAGAGACAGCTGAAATAGCTCACAATATCAACAAAATGCTTGGCCCAAGAACCACTGCTGAATTCACAGCACAAATGGTGGTTTAAGAAATTTTGTGGTAGCAATAAGAGTCTTGACAATGATGAGCATAGGGGTCAGCCATAATGATCAATTACGAGCCTTAGCCAAAGCCAATCCATGCACAACTGTTCGTGAACTTGCTTCTGAATTAGAAGTAACGTCTACAACGTTTTCCAACCACTTGAGAGAGATTGGAAAGACCAAAAAACTTGATAAATGTGTGCCTCACGAATTGAAAAACAACCGAAAGAAATGCCTGTTATGAAGCAATGACCCTGCAGCAGAAGTTGAACGAATCGAATATCACTTTTTCAAGCATCTCAACAACCTTCTGCATGAGAAATGCTTAAAAAACGTAAGCAATATGAAAAGCGCCTTCAGTAACTTCATTGCCACCAGATTGCAGCATTTCTATGTTACTGGCATAAATACACTTGTTTTACATTGGCAAAAGTATGTTGATTCTGATGGTACTTATTTCGGTCAATAAATTTTTGTTCACCTGAATTTAAAAGTTAAAAACTGTAAGAACTTTCTTGTCAACCTAAAATTAGGATAATAAAAGTTATGCAATTTACCATTAATAGTGGTGTGAAAGGAATTATTATTTTATAAGTGGACTAAAAAGACCAGTTTTGATGGGAAAGCCTCATGGCACTGTGGGTAAGAGCTGAGACTTTGTGATAGAAATACACAAGTTCGAATCCCAACTCATTATATTATGCTTACGTTTCATCTAATGTCCATCAAATGAGTACCTTTTGTTTCCATTCTTACTGGGAATTTTATCAAAAGGTATGCATTTTATAGTCATCAAAGAGACTGCAGGCAAAATAAGAATCTACTGAGAGTTTTTCAGAGTAGTGGTTGAATTCCTACTTGTTTTACATAACAAGCGAACCATGAAGATCAATTGGAAGGAAAAATTCAACAGAATTCAACAGTTGCAATTGTATTTGCCCTTTTTCCAGACTAGAATTTAAAAGTCCATTCAAGATGAAGGGAAACTACCATAGAATGATTGCGTTATTAATAATCTCAACAGAATAAAGGTAGAATGCAGGTGGGAGAGCCAACAGCTTAAATTCTGCTTCAGATCTTTCTTAGAAGAGTGAATTCTTAAAGTGATTGTTTTAGATAATGGCATACAGTGTTTACACATTTTATTAGATCACTATTTCATCAAACTTTTACAATTATCGTTTTTTATTCAATTTACTATTCAATGAGCATGAAATTTCCCTTTAATAGCATAGAACTCAATGATATTTTATGATTAACTAATTGGAATTTCATTCAAACTGCCACTACCATAAGACATACCGATGTATCAAAACAGCATTCTCAGCTCATTATCAAGCCCAGTTAACTAATTGATTTTATCTGCCATTTTCAACTGAATAAAAGCGTCACTCTAAACTAATATGCCTATGTTGTAAAAAAATGACAATCATTACTTTGAATTCAGCAGCCTTTTTATTACTTTATACTAACAATGCCACGAGTCAAACACTTTTAATAATTCCTTATGGAATTGTAGAGGAAACATAGAACTTAGGATTTAACATTAATTTTTATCTTGGTCACAGTAATGGAATACACAATCCAAAGTATAAAGAGAACAGAAAAGGCAATATTCTTATAGAAAAAATTATCAATGAACAGTTTTTAATGTGGGGCCATTTTTGTTAGTGACAAAATGCTTGAAAGGTTTAAAAAACCAAAAATAAATAAAAAAAAGGAAGAAATAGCCCAATTCTGAAAATATCAGTTTCAGGTATGTAATTATCCAAGGTAAAAATGGTTTGAAGTACTGTAGTGGTAATCCAAGAAAAAAAGAGTATCATTATTAGTATTAGTAAAAGTATTACTATTTTTAGTCATAGTAGTAGTTGTTCAAAGATAAAATTCACAAATAGCAGAGTTACTTTTTCAAGTAAGGCAGTTAGAAAATAATTTTAAAATTTACCACAATTAATAATATAAGGTAAGGCATCCAAAAGGAGCTGATTTGAATAAGGATTTATCAATATTTTATTAGGCCATTAGAAAGGATATAAAATATTTTGTTTTCAGGTATTTGACAAAAATAGTCCTGTTAATGGGATAAAGGTTTGAGGCTAAGAAGCTGTGTTTTCTTCAGTACCAGCTAAGAGAAGTTTAAAGTAGACAATGGAAAATATTATTTACCAGGCCAGTTGAGAGAAGGAAATAACAATCATCATAAAATCTAGAAAGTTAATTTTTCTTTATCATTATTCTTTCTTCTGGTTTTGGTTTTATTCATTGTCATGAGAAATATCTTCCAGACTGTAGATTGTAATAATTGTTTTTATGTTGAAGAAAGGAAGAAGAGAAAAGATGATCGAGGAAAAAGAGAGGAGATTTTGTTATTTTGAAGTAACAGTCATTCTATTTCAGAAATATCGAGATGCTTTTTCTTCAATTTGTGCCATGTTATGGAATTAATTACAATCTGAGGATGTGATAATATATATATATATATATATATATATTCTTTCATTGAAACAAA
>JAYKTE010379930.1:0-10763 GCA_036873565.1 Xipholeptos notoides
TGACAACCCTGTAGATTTCTGTAATAAGGGTGAAAAACAATACATAAAACAATGATTGACCCAACGGGTTACGGGTTGTCTAGTACATATATAAATATGTATATAAAGAGAGAGAGAGAGAGAGAGAGAAAGGAAGAGAGTAAGAGGTTAGAGAGAGAGAGAGATAGGAGAAGAGAAAGATCAACAAGGAATTGCTTCCTCAAGAAAAAAAAGATTCAGACAAATAAAGAAACATTTTGTAGACAAAAAATTAAAGTTATGAAAAGTCCAAATCATTTAATACTGTATTTCTCTCGGTATATTGAATGGGTTAATAACAACCTCTTAAGTTGAGGTCCAGTCTGGTATCTATGTATAACCATCAGTAATTCTTTTTTTCTTTTCTTTTTCTATATTTCACGAAGCTGTATAATTTTATGAATTAGACTTTGTTCTGTGAGAAAAATTGAACTGCGTTTTACAGAGAAATACTTTTAATTTAAAGTAAGTCAGAAAACATAAGACAAATCTTATTGATCTGTAGGTTTGTTTTTTGTTTCATTGTTTGTTTTTTATTTAGGGTGTGTTTTTTGTGGGTGGGGGTTTATTAGTGTTTTTTTCAGTGTTTTTGTGTATTTTTTATATGTTTTTCTTTTGTATGTGTGTTTTTTCCTTTCTTATTTGGTTCAGAAGTCAGTTTCTACCGGAAGTGGATTATGATAAAAAAATCATTTTGACTTAAAAATTTTATAGTTTCTTTTGCTTATTCTTTAGTTGTTTTTTTTCTTTGTTTACTTTATTTTTTTGGGGGCGGGGTGGATAAGGATTATATAATATTTGTCCAAAACACAAAAGTTCTTAGAACAAAAATATTTTCTTTATTTGAACAAGAAATTTGATTATTCTTTATTTTATTCCATTTTTTAGTGGGGAATTATTTTTTTATTACTTCTTTATTATGTTTGTTTTTGTTTGGGTTCAACATTAGTAAAATAAAAAAATATATAATTCTTCTTGTTTGCCATGCAAAGAGCTGGCTATATATATATTTATTTATTTATAAAGCCACATTTATTTATATATGTACAGCCACATATAAATTCAAATATATATACATATGTATATAAATGTACATATATACAGCAAAGCATACCACATTCATACATGCACACATATATACTTATATATATATATATATATATAAATATTCAAATGTATTTATGTATTTGTGCGCATATATGTATGTAATGTTTTCCTTATTGTATAGAAATGCTTTATTTCATATTTTTATGAGTTTTAAATGTTTTTCGAAGTGTTAGGATTTTTTCAATTATTTGGGCTGTTGTTCTCATCCACCTCGTGTTTCATACATCTATTTTTTAATTTTTTAGGCAAGTTTTATAAACTGTCCTTTTGTTTACTTGGACATTTTTTCTCATATTTTATTGTTATATGCGTAGTTGTTTCTCTATTCCTGTGAATTCTTTAAATGAGGCTGGTCGAGTTGGAGTTCTTGGTTTATTTGTTGGTTGGTTGGTTTGATGATTGGTTTGATGGTTGATTGGTTGGTAGGTTGTAGGGTTTTATGGTTGGTTGGTTATTTGGTTAGTTTGATGGTTGATTGGTTAGTTGGTCAGTTGGTTTGATGGCTTGTTTATAGGTTGGTTTGATCGTTGGTTGGTTGGATGGCTAGAAAGTTTGTTTGATAGTTGGTTAGTTGGTTTGATGCTTGGTTGGATAGCTTGTTTGATTGTTTGTTTGATTGATTGTTAGGGCTGTGACAATATTCTTTTATTAAAGAATATTCTTGTTGCAGCTCTATTTGTGACTTGACTATTTTGCAATTTTACAATTTCTTTTATTTCTGTAATTATTACTAATAACTACAGAATTTTAAAAAAATGGTAAAATAGCAAAAAGCTCAAGTCTGGAGCAAGAATATTCTTTGATAAAAGCATATTGTCACAGCCCTATTGATGGCTGGTTGGTTCATAGGCTGGATAGATTTATTAATTGCATTTCAACCTTTTTGATTATTTACCAGCAAGAACCATCATCTTCCATTTATAACGCAATGTTACACCACTAAATACCAGTTAGAACATCATGTACTGAAACAACAAGGTGTAACTTATTGCAATATACTTACAGTTTGGTGGTCCTTGTTACAGATGGTTTTCATACTTTCGAACAGCTGTTAACATGTTGTATGCAGTCTCTTTCATGTTCTGGAAGTGTCTCCCCTCCCCTCTAGATATTGGCAATTGTCTTACCTTGGCCTTTGTGATCATCAGATCCTTGGCTTTCTTGTTTTTGTTCTTTGCTACAATCAAAAGGTTAATGCACTAAAGAGGTAACAGTGGAGCAGTGGTAAAAGTCTGGACTCTGGAATCCTATTATAGGAGTTCAAATCCCAGTCAAAACCACTTTATTCACTTTCAGCTTCTTCAGGCAAATGGTGCTCGTTAACTCTAGGAAGTAACTCATCTAGCTGAAGAACAACACTGATTTCCAAACTCAGGTAGATGAAGCCCAGCAACTCAAGGAGAAAAACTCATCTAGATGAAGGATAACACCTGTTCCAAAACCTTCGCCTGAGAAGCTCATTTGACTTAGTAGTATTTTTACATGTATGTTTGTGCTCGGTTTGTTAATGCAATGTTCCCATCAATTCCTACTGTTAAAATTTCTCATGATTTTATACACAATATTTTTTTTAATTGCCCCACCCCTTTTACAGGTTAATAAAAGTGTTTTTTGTCTAGTGACAAGACAGCCTGAAAGGGTAGTATGCGAGTTCATATTCTATTAAGGCTGTTTTATTTACTTTTGGTCAGAGAATATTGGAAATGGTTTGATTAGATTATTCCATCCCCATTTTATGCAGCAGAGAAGCAGCGTTCTTCTAGCAATTTCTACGACAAAAGAAAGACATTTGTACGGAGAAAAAAAAATCGACCTACCATTAATCCCTATTTATAAGTTGAATAGTCCCATTACTATAGTATAAACAGTTTGAATAGAAAATAGTGTTCATCAAACAATTACTACGACAAATAGGTTGCAAGCCAAAAGGTATATATTGCTCTAGATTTTTATTTGGTGACCTATACTTAGGGTGGAAGAAAAATAGAGGCAAATGAATGTCAATATTCCCCAGAATGTCATACTATTTCCCCAGGCTTAGATGCTGAAAATTTTTGAGAATTCGATAATAACAACACAAGCTTTAATAAAACCATTAATAATTGTGGTTAATGTTCTTGCAGCAAATATAATGCCGAGTTGTAATAGGTCAGATTTTGGGACAAAGCTAGACAAAATTTTACCATTTGTGAACTAAGATTGAAATAACGAATTAATTGATGTAATCTAATTTCACTTGGGAAAAGTTATGGAAAAATTTCTCATGATTTTAAAGAAAATTTTTTCAAAATATTATGCACTTCTCTTCTTTTTCCGGTGACAAGACAGACTAAAAAGAAAGATTTTTGTACAGAGAAAAAAATTGACTGGCTATTAATCCCCATTTATTAGTTGAATGGTTCCATTATTATACTTTAAACAGTTGGCAAAGAAAAGGACATTTCTTAACAAAAGAACAAATTCTGACTATTAACAGCTAAAATGGTCCAAGCACAATGCTTGCCTGTTTAGGACTCCCAGCAAGAAATGAAAAATCTTGAAAAGATGGAAGAATAATATTGAGTTCATCAGCCATTTGCAGTCATTCTGTTTGTCATCTACCCCCGCCCTCCATAACAGTCTAACTTCCGTCGGGGAAATGATGCCAAGGGCAGAGGTTTCAAAACAAGACAGGGAAGAGGTGGGTAAACAAAGTAAAGATGAGACAGACTTACAATAGTTGGTTCATTAGCAACAAACAGAATATATAAATGGACATGTAGAATTGTGTTTATAATTTGTCTAATAGTAACTGCCAATTTTTATAGGCATCTCCATGATGGTTAAAAATAATACTGAAATAAAGCAGTTACATTCTAAAAGCAAATCCTGTTATTTCTATTCAATTTTCCAGTATTCCTTTCCTTAGCATGATCTTACTAGGAGACAACAGGAGGCAAGTAAAGTAAGCTTCAGAACACAATTATGTTCTACAGTCAGAGAAAACAAGTTTGCTGATTCTTTGAGTCTGGTCCCTCTTTGATCTTATTGCTAACTTGTGTAGGCAGTAGTTGTTTTTTGAAACTCAACAGGAGAGAATAGGCTATCAAAAATTTACTAACCGATCTTTGCTAACTGCCGACTCATCTTGATCGGACTGACTAAAATACTCTTCAAAACTGATACAACATATTTCACAGGGTCCATTAATAGTGACCATTTTTTAAGTGAATTTGTGTTATAATGAATACTGCTTCCCACACATTTGGCATTTTAGTATGACAAGACATATTTTTATGCTGTTGTTCAATGATATAAATCTCTTTCTTATGATCAACTTTGAAGTTAATGAATTGTTTGGGTTTATGACTGAACATTTTAGGAAGCTGTTGGCTACTGCTTTAGATATATTGTAATAATATGGAGTCCATAATTAAACTGTATCATAAGCGAATTCGCATTATATCAGGCCGTCTTATATCGAATCTGCAATGTACTCAAACATTTGTATTTATTTTCTAAATAAGTGAATGTCAATATCTACACATCCCAACACTTTTTGAATGTTACTTAATTGCATAGTATTTTAATATTCAAAACTTTCTTCCTTTATTTGTTCTTTTTTAATCCTTTAGATGAGGTTTGGTAATTGGCAGATCTGTTTTTCAAGGTTTGTCTTCATCCTTATCATTGACATGCGTCATACAGAGTTGAAATAGAATAGTTCCATTCTAAAACTAACTCTTCTTATATTTGTGTGCTTAACAGTTTCGATCAAATGATCTTAGCAAGAGACCACGACCATCCATTAAGGAAACATTCTGAAGATGTCAATGTTTAATGGACCACCGACGACAACAATACATCATCTACACAGATTCATGATTTAAAGTTATATTTGTAGAGTTCATGGTGTTACGTCCCTTGAATTAGCCAAAAGTAGGCGGGAATTATTCGCCCTGATGTCTATAAGAACTGCACCGCCATATTGGATTAGTCTGAATTTACTCAGTGCAAACGAAACATATGCAGCTGAGTCCTCCCTCTAATTCTAAATGTTACTGAAGACAGGATACACATAATAAATGGATAAAATTTAGCAACAAAGAAAATTTAACTTTGGACGTCAGACTAATTACACAGTTTAGTAACAAAAACAAAAAAATTTAACTTTTGATGCTGAATTTTATCACAGACAGGAAATACAGTTTAGCAACAAAAAAGAAAAGAATTTAACTTTGGACACTGAATTACACTACACATGCCATGGATCAGGAATACCTTAAACTTATACACCTACCTCCCCACAGGAAATTATTTTGCTTAAAAAAGAGATGCTTCTTTGAGGTCGCCCTCACTTGTCACAAGTTAAAAAACCAGAATGACATTCGTTAGGGCTGGATGCCTCTAAAGGAGAATAGGAACTATTCCTGGACTCATGGGGTTATAAAGAGATGTGGCATGTGCCAACTAGATGATTCAGTTATGATATGGAATGAACTTAGGGCGGCCTTCAAACCCAAGGCGAACCAATTAATTTTTTATTTAGTAGGACCAGCCACACTCAACTCCATGACAGAGGAATAACTTGGGCAACAAATATGACTGATATCAGTAAAAGGACTGCACAAACCAGTACGCAGAAACAAATTCCAGTCAATGACAGAAGGAATTGATGGGCCAATAGCCACTTTCTCTCTCATTTACAGAGCCAGGATAGATTTTGCATATTTAAGCCCTGTAGTGGATGTGGGAGGACTTCACACCCAGGAGCGTCTATGAACCGGAGGGATTGTCTGGCTGTCAAATTAAAATGCCAACTCTGTGGAATAACCAGACACATAGAAAATGTGTGCTGGAAGATGGTGGCTTTCAGTAAGATCCTAAGAGGTGAAGAATCATTTATTTTTGCCAACAAGTCTCTCAAGAATCGAGTCACTCATACACACAATCAACAGAAAGCGGCGAAAAAATTTGCTTCACAGTTAATACAAGAAGTATTGCCTGGCCTTGCTCAGGGGTTATTTTGTGTGCACATGAGAGTGGTAGGTAGAATTAGTGCATTTGCATGTGGTGCTGATGCATATGTATTTCTAATTGCACAGGTGCATGCATATGCACATACGTGAGAATTTTTCTTTTGCGTGCAGTTGTGCATGCAGATTTTGATGTGTTTTTTATAATTCCAAGATTTTTTCTTTCAAAGAAAACAGCCATTATTTTCTGGAAGCCATAAACCATTTTAGAAAACAGCAGATATATTGACACCTTAGTGAACAACGTAGTCCCCACACCCCTCACAACATACACTATGGTTCTGCAACAGTCTAATTTTTCAGTTTTGACTCCTTAGCAGCTATTTTTCTGCATTAAAACCAAATAAAATTTGTTCCACTGGTCTGAATATTCAATATATCAAATAAAAATTAATTGCGCAATGATAAGGGAAGAATTAATTCTCCACTATTCATCATGTAATTAATTTCTGTTATCATATTTTTCCCTCCCTCGCATAATAATATTTTACACATGCTCCTCATTGACATTTCCCTTAATCTTCTTCCTTTTTTTATAATCTTTGAAATGAAATGAATTATACCCTAATCAATTAATCTTTTGGCATATATGTCCCCTTATTTTTGCTCTTCCTTTTCGTCATTTCAGTTCTTTCACATTTTCCAACGATTTTTCTCCAGATGAGATGTTGGTTGCATATACATGGGTATCCTTAAATCAAGGGCCATAACCAATAGTCCAAATGTGATATATTTGTGTTATCACACACAAATGTGTTCAGGGGACCCTAACCTACACTCTGGGCCCACTGAAGTAAAGTTCTGGGGGTAGCCAAGTTACTCCCATTTTATAATGTACTAACTCTTTCAGTTTGTGTATGTGTGAGTACCATTAAATCAAAGGCCATAACCAATAGTCCAAATGAGTTATATTTTTGTTAACATGCAGAAATGTGTTCAGGGACCCTAACCTACACTCTGGACCCACTGAAGTTAAGTTCTGGAGGTTGCATAGTGACCCCCATTTTTGATTGGACTAATAGAGATTAGTTTAAAGATAAAATGTTCCTGATTTTAAAAAGGTAGTGTCCTGATGATCCTAATGGTGGAACCCGAACAGAGAATAGACACTTGTTCATATACACATATATATAAAAATATGTATATGCATATGTGCACAAGTATATGTGTGTGTGTATTTGCATTTGTGAACCTGGTTGTGTTTGCATTGATGTGTGGGCTTGGCACTTGTGCATCGACATGCATGTGTGTGTGTGAGTGAGTGCTCAGAAGCTTGCTTGCATGTATGCAAGTACCTAGGTGTGTGTGTTTATATGTGGGAGTATTTTTCCTTGCAGCATGTGCATATGTGCGCACGTGTGACTGATCTCTCTCTCTCTCTCTCTCCTTTTTTCTCTCTCTCTCTTAATTTCTCTCTCTATGTTCTCACTTTTGCTATCTCTCTAGTGTATAAGTGCATGCATGTGATTGATTTATCTATCTCTCTCTCCTTTTCCTTCTCTTCCTTTCTCTCTCTCTCTTGTTCATGCACACACAAGTGGTGACCAATCTCTTTCTCTATCTTTCATTTTTTTCTCTCTCTCTTTTTTCATCTCGCTATCTCACACTTTTTTTCTCTCTCTCTTGTGCATGTATGCGCGTGTGTGACTGATCTCTCTCTCTCTCTCTCTTCTTCTTTCTCTCTCTCACATCTAAGAGCAAATCAGTAAAAAAGCCCACCTCCCTAAAAAAAAAATCCACTCGGTATCGTATCTTGATAGAAAAGGTTTGTTTGTTTGTTTGTTTGTTTGTTTGTTTGTTTGTTGGTTGGTTAGAGTTTATTTATATATTTGGATTTTTGTTGTTGTTGGGGTGGATTGAGGGGGTTTTCTTTTTTTCCCTTCTTGTTTTCACTTTCTTGCCTCTATCTCTCTTTTTTCTTTTTTTCTTTAAATTTGTTTTTTGTTGTTGTGGCTATTATTTTAATTTGTTTATGTTATTGCTGGTTTTATTTTTTTTTTATTGTTGTTGTTTTTTTGTTGTTGTTGTTGTTTGTGGCTCAACAACGTTTAGGATTAGGTACGCTGCTCTTACAGCAAATTGAATTGAGTTTCAACTTGGCAAGAAATAAAAATACACAACTTAATTATTTTCTTTGCTTTTTCAAAAATCTGCGCTTTTATTGATCGCTGCTCTGTTGCAACTATTTTCCATGTAACAACAGACACAATCTCAGGGTTCAACTGAGTCTCAGCATTATCACTATTATCACTATTATTATTATTATGTCCTTACTATATGAACAATTCTCGCTTTTGTAGAGCACATTAAATAGATCAACTCAAACACTTAATTCATTTGATCCTCCGATCTGATATACAGATCTCACGTCAAAAGAAGTGGGCACTAGTTTGGGGGGCTAGGGCCGGGGCTGCTAGTGCTCTAATTGTCTTGTCGGCTGTTGTCACCTGAAATATCCAACATATCCCAACCCCATACCGAAAAAAAAAGAAAAAAAAAGAAAATGGTTTATTTATTCATCACCAGAAGAACCAGGTATATTTTTTCTTCTTTGATTCATTTACAGGAGAGTTTGTTTGTTTGTTTGTTTGTTTGTTTGTTTGTTTGTATTTGTTGTTTTGTTGTTGATTTTTTTGCTTTATTAAAATATCTAAAAAAATAAAGAAGAAGAAAAGAAAGAAAGAACATTTTAAGAATTCTTCCTCATCATAAAATGTTTGTTTAACCCTTTCTTTTTGAACAGTTCTTTTTCTTCTTCTTCTTCTTCTTCTTCTTCTTCTTCTTCTTCTTCTTGATTTATCAATACCTGTTTCCTATCTAATTTAACTTTTGTTGTCTTTTTTTTATTGACATTTTACAGAAAACCGACACCCGACCTATTTGGATAAATACACTACACACGGTTTCTCCTGTTTTTAAAAACATATATTGTAAGTTAAATCATTTATCAATCTTTTGTTTTTGTAAATTTTTACTTTAAATCAATGCTTGTTTTACATTTTTTTAATCAAAAACCATTATGGGAGACGTTTACTATGTATCAGACAATTGTTCATCTTCTCTTGCTTCAAAATATAAGATTTAAAACTTAAACTACAAAGCTCTATTTTGATTTTCATCATTGGATGGGTGAGGTTTACTATGGATGTGACAATTGTTCATCTTCTCTTGCTTCAATATATCAGGTTCAAAACTTAAACTGCAAAGGACTATTTTCATTTTTAATAATGTATGGGAGAGGTTTACTATGTATGAGACAGCTATATATCTTCTCTCATTTGAAATAGAAAAACATAAAACCACATCAATAATCCACTATATATCTCTTCATAAATGGATGGGCAGTGTTAACTGTGAATGTAAAAATTGTTAATCTTCTCTTTCTTCAAATAATGGATTTAGATTATCTAAAATAAAAATAAAAATGCACTATTTACTTTGTAAATAAGAATGAGTTAGGTTTACTATATATATGCAAAATATTGTTTCCTTCAAATACCATTACTCAAAAATTAAACCAAAAAGCATTATTTGGCTTCATATATAGTTATAGGTGATGTTTACTTTGTCCGAGAAATTATTAAACTTCTTTTATTCCTCCAAACAAAAAACTCGAAAAATAAATTTTAAAAGATACCTCCTATTTTGCTATGAATACAGAGATGGGCACTGTTTACTATGTATTGAAAATTGTTCATCTTCTTTTCTCTCCTTTTAAATATTGACATTCAAAACCTAAACCATAAACCACAATTATAGTTTATGTACAGGGCTGGACAAGGTTTACTTTGTATCAGAGAGTTGTTCATCTTCTGCACTTCTTTCAAGCACAAAAATTCAAAACCAAAACAAGGTCATGAAACATTCACAATTTTTATCATAAAATTGCCTTAAGTTTACCGCTAAACACAGTAACTTACTCACTAAACAAGATATTGTCTTAAATTGTGTATATGTCTTGATTTTAATCCAGAGATGGAACACTTCATAGTATTGTTAGAATTCTTTAAAGTCAGTTTTAGCAGTCATGCATTTATGTTAGAATTTTTCTCATTTAATTTAGCAGTCAAGCATTATTTATTAGAATTCTTTTGAGCTAATCTTAGTAGTAATACATAACTGTTCGAATCCTTCTCAGTTAATCTTAGCAGTTATTCATTATTGTTAGAATTTTATTGAGTTAATCTTAATAGTAATGCATTATGTACACGCTTATTGAACATGATCAACATAATATAATAGGAATTCGAAATAGAGAGTTTGAATTTCATCAAAATAAGAACTTCATTTATGTAGAGCCTGTATTGAAAATGATCAACATAATATAACAGGAAATTAACATAAAAGGTTTGAATTTCATCAAAATAGGGATTTTATGTATAGATGTAAAAGAAAAAATGCCTTTAAAATCCAGGATGATATTATTTTCTGTAGAAAAAGCATTTAAAATAGAGGATAATATTAATTTATGTAAAGCATGTATTTGTGTTCAGTTCTTTAGAGAATGGAACAAGTTGAATTAAATTCATAAAGTAAGCTCAAATACAGAAAAGTTTATCCTACTAAACAGAAATGGAAATTTTATTTTCTGTTCCGCTTAAGAGAAAATTAAAGAGAACGGAA
>JAYKTE010380041.1:0-10760 GCA_036873565.1 Xipholeptos notoides
ACAGGAAAAAAAAAAAAAAAAAAATTAAAAGCACACAGAAGCAGAATAATATATATTGAAATTTGCTTAAATCAACAATTTATTTTGTGCAAAATTGGAAGTTCATGAATTTCAATGGACATTTTTCAATTCTTGTAAATATTAGGTGGTCTAGATTTACAGAGGACCCAAACATCCTTATAGAAGGTGTATGCTATAGACACTAAAAATGATCATATACTGTACTTTTTAGATACAACTTAAAGTTCTCTAGTTGTCAGATTCAGGATTTTATTACTTTCTAAACATCTGCATACAATTTGGAAAGTGTCCTAGTGTGGTAGTTCAATTCCAGAATGAAGTCTTTAGTTTTGAATTCTAAAACATAACACTCAAGCAATGGATTCAATTATCACATACTTTGCAATGATTTGTGAAGAAATATTCTCTTTTTTTCTAAAAATACCAAAAATAATTTGGCATTTGTTTACCATAACATTGTTCATTTTAATTGCCAATACAGGCTGCTATATAAAATGAAAATAAGATAGCCTACAAAGAAAGTTTTATCTAAGATATAGTCCAGTGTAATACAGATCTATTAACTGATGTCAAAAATAAATGTAAAAACAAAACTTCGTTAAGAAAGGGTTGACTTATTTGTTTTACAGCAAATCAACCCATTATGGGTCATTTAATGTCGGAACATTAATTTTTCATAAAGGAAGTCCTTGAAATTAATGGGCTATTACAACAGGCCGACCGACATTCAAGTCATTGACTTACCTTCATGTTTGCAACATCAGTTGACATCTCATTTGAAACTTGGGAAGAGACAGGAGAAACATCTTGGATTTGTGGTGCAAATAACTGTTTGATAGGAGTTTCTATCTGGCCATGTTCAGTGGATGCAAAACTGTCATCAGGGGCGAAGGACTCAAGAGCTGGCCTCCAGTTATCAGAACATGGTTTTGTTAGCGAGATGCTTTCAAGAGTTTTTTGGAACTTTTCTTCTGCTACTCCCATTTTTAATTGCCAGTCATTGAATTCTTTCTTGAACTTAGAGCAGGAGTTTTTCTTTTCAGAGAAAAAGGATTTCAATTGATCCTCAATTCTATTATCCCAATCCAATGGGCTGTCAGTCAGGGATGGAGAGGGAATCGACCGACAGAGAGAGTCTGTAGAAACTGAAAGAAATAAAACAGTCACCAGAATTAGACAACCATTCAAAATAGTTATAAACCCTTTTAGGTAATTTAATGCTGATAAATAATTTTTGAGAAATGTTCTTTTTGTCCACACATAGTTATTTGAATATAACATGCACTATTTAATCCATAGCTGGAGGGAACATGGGGGTTCATACCTTTCCCAAGGGTATTAGTCCCAATGTGAATGTAGACGGAGATTCAAATGGAACTCAAGTATTACTATTTCGAAGTCAGACTGCCTATCCACTGCCCTAATCGGGCCTCCTCCAATATAGTAGTATCAAGGGAACAGTTTCATTAAGTCATGCATTAAATAGACGTATCTTATCATAAAAGCATTTTAAAGTGAGGTAATATTAGAGATACACAACACCTCAAATATCAACTTCTGAGACAAGATAGGAAGTTTGAATTTGGAAAGCACTTAAACACACAAATCAAAAGAAACACGATATGGATACCCTCAAAAGCAACTTGACATACCCCTTTGATATGAATGTAGGGAATTAGAAAAGAGCAATGGATGGTGCCACGTGGAAGAAGGTTTAGGCTATAATCTTGTAGGGCAGTTGAAATAAGCCCTACAAAAACAAAGGTCCCACAGCCAACTTTTACCTAAAGCATTTTTGCAAAGTCCTCCACGGCAGTGTGTACATTGAAAGTGGGCTTTATCTGCCAGAGAAAAATTGCCAGGGAAGATTATGGGGCTACCTACAAATGCATTCTTAAACAGCCCTGTGTAGAGTTGGCTTTCTTCTTTAAAGAGAAGTCAGTCAACATACATACAATATAAATATTTGAGGCATTGAGAGTAACAACCAGACAAGCGCCACCACTGCCAAAAACGAGTTATGTATAATCACTGTATTCCTAAAACCTTCCTTTACAACGTGAAAGAGAAGACCTGGTAGAATTGAGACTGTACATTATTAGTCAATTTTCCCTAGGTTTCAGACTTGGGGGTACAATCCCTCAAGCACCACACCACTCTTGCCAATTGTATGCCTTAAGCTACTCGGCAAGCACCTGGCAGCCAATAAGAATGCACAGGAGAACGATTTTTAGCCAATCACAGTGCGTCCCCGTTTACTTGCTTTTTCTTGTCTTTTTTTCCATTTTTGGCACTTGTAGAATTGTTACTCTAAATACCTCAATTGTTGATGGATATAGGTTCTACAGGATTTCAACCAATTTAAGGTCTCTTTATACCGAGAGGTTAATGAAGGTTCTAGATTTCTCTGTGAGGAATTGATGTCACTAAAAATGTCCATTAAGCATGACTCCATGCCCAGCTCCGGGCTGTAAAGTTCTCACTAGTGAGGACTCCTTAAAAGGAATAAAAGTTTCCCATTTACAGAGGATTAGCCAGTGGCAGCATGGTTAGGACTGAACATATGCCTGTAGGTCATGGTTCAAATCTTTGTTGGTAGGCATAAACTCTGCTGAGAAGCCTTAAAGGTGAAATGGGTCAGTCCATGGTTTGCAATTTATCTATAAATATCTTAACACACAGAAGATATGGAAATAAATTCTGACAATGTATGATAAAAAATTAAGAAAAAACCCCTAAAACATGGATAGGAGTTATGATGACGTTATAACTTTACTTTAAACCTTCGTCTGGGCATCAATTTATTTTGCTGTATCCGTAAGGTCTTTATTCATAACATCTACTGTCCATCATAAAGACCTTATGGATACAGCAAAATAAATTGATGCCTAGGGTTATTTCACTATTTAAAATGGCTCCTCAGTGGGTAACTTTATTAATTGAGCACTCCATCCAGTTTATTTTCATACACACACAAACACAATTAGATCTGTTGCATCTTATTTCGTTCATCCAAATCCAGATGAAGAGCTCAATTAAATATTAATAATTATATGTATTATGGGTTAAAAAGAAACAGATTTTATACACCCACATGCTATGCGTTTCACTGCTTAAAAACTACCCCACTGAAAGGCTGCTTTAAGCAGGGAAACACACAGTGAATGGGTTTATAACATATATATATAATCATATATATATATAAAAAGTAGTAGCTACACGTGTGTATACAAATCTCCAACAGCCCAAACCAGTGGACAGATCATGACTAAACTTGACATGATGATGGTCTCCAACCGATGGATGGTGCACACCATTTATCAATGTTAAAGGTCATCAAGATCAAAGCCTATTTATCTATACTCTCCTCCAGTCCAAATAACCCCCTCAACCAATCTTGATGAAATTTGGCAAATTTTAATGCATTGTATCTCTTAATTTTGACTTTCCAGAATAATGCGGACAAAAATGATGTAATGGATTATTAAGGATCCTTTTTTCCTTGCCTGCACAAAGCGCGGGTATCTTTGCTAGCAATATATATATATATATATATATATATATATAAAATGGTAACAATCTCTGAGGTTTCAAATATAGATTTGATCAATATATAACAAAATACTAATTACCATTAAGAGATCCTTCTTCAAGTGGCACATTGTCAATATCTTTGATTTGGGAGTCGATGGAAACCTTAGCGTCAATATTGGACAGGCGCCATTCTTTAAAGTTTCTTGGAGACGTTTTCTTAACACTTGGCTGAGGAATAAGGGTCGACTTATCTTTTTGTTTAGAGTTTTCCCTTTGCAAAGATTTTTTCCTCATTTTGGGAATTTGAGGAGTCAAATGAAAAGAACTGCTCATTTTTTTATTACTCGGAGTCAGACTTTTTGATTTGGAAACTGATGGCGACATACTCTTACGGGGTTTCTTTGGTAGAATGGATTTGGAATCTGAATAGGTTTTTTTGACTTTTATGGGATCAAATGGGGAAACCAACTGGCTTGGCGTGGCAGTTATTGGCCGAACTGATACGGGGCTGTTGGTTTTCGAAGGTATTCTTTTGTTCAGGTCGATTTCAAAATCTGAATAAGAAGGAATTTTATCAGAGATATTGGATGCATTGTTACTGCTTCTTGGAGATGGTGTAAGTTGAGCGAGTTTAACAAGATTGATAGAAGGTTCCAGTAAGGTGTAGGAACCCCGTCTGATTCTAGAGCCAGAAAAATTAGAATCCGATTCAGACAGAATACTCGTTGAAAACTTGGGTTGATGCTGAGTCAGGTAAGTGACTGGAGAATCATCGGATAGATCACAAAAGCTGGCAATGCCAGAACTTTTGGTCACATCTACTGCGGCAACAGATACCTGCAAGTGATGGGGACAATCAGTCCCAACTGGTGAAAAGTTGGCACGAATTAACTCTGGGGAATGAGAAGTCTGTGATATAGAAAAACAAAAGAAAAATAATAGATTAATACTAGGTAGATCTAAATCAACATTAACTTTCATGTACAAAAAAAAAAACCCAAAAAAACTGCTTCATACATTTAATGATATTTTAAAAATTTCTTCAAAATGAAAATTCTACAAGTCAAACTAATGAGCTAGATTTTAAATTAAATTCATATTTTAATATTTTAATTCATAAATCTATATAGAACGACTGGGATTTGAACCTGCCTATTACAATTCCGAAGTCCAACTGCCAATCCACTGCCCCAAGCGGACATTCCCAGTCCTTTGTTAACATTGATGAAAAGTAAATCACTAAATATAATTTGAAAAACATTAGTTTCTCTTTTGTGATTTACAGCATTCTATTTTTAGGTCATATAATGCTGAGAACAATCATTTTTTTGGTAAACGTTAGTTTTTGTTGAAGTTTTTTTTTGAATAACAATATGCACTATTTAACACATAGCTGGAGAGAATGCTGGATTCATACCTTTCTCAAGGTATTATTCCTAATATGAACACAAACAGAACTGGGGTTCGAACCCGCGTACTATGATTCCAAAGTCAGACTGCCTATCCACTGCTCTAAAATGGACATCCCCAGTCATTTGTTAACTTTGATGAAAAATAAATAACTAAATATAATTTGAAAAATATTTGTTTCTCTGAATACGAATTAAGAAGAAGGAAAATAGAGAAGAAGATTGTGA
Source organism: Xipholeptos notoides (assembly GCA_036873565.1). Lineage (NCBI taxonomy): Eukaryota > Metazoa > Mollusca > Cephalopoda > Idiosepiidae > Xipholeptos > Xipholeptos notoides. Next base: position 5,193 of record JAYKTE010380041.1, read on the forward strand.
CTTACATTGTGTTTTTGCCAAGCTTGTTTTATTTCATTTTGATCAGTTATGTTGAAGATTGGTAGACTGGTATTGTCCTTTGATAGGGATGATGGGGAAGGTACATCACTTCCATCACCATCAATGCGAGGTACAAGGCCAATATTATCAACTCCCAAAAGGAGTTCTTCCAAAGAGTTATCACCGAGATGTTCTTTGTGGGAGAGATCAGGAGTAGAAGTGGGAGAAGTAGAAGAAGAAGGAGAAGCGAAACTAATCACATCTAAATTCACTTTGCTCTGGTGGTCAGATCCTTTGTAGTTATTGTTGTTGCTACTGCTATTGTTACTATTACAAACAAAGTGATTTGAACGAATGGCTGATGTCGAGGGGGATGCCGAGGGGGATTTGTACTTTTGTTTATTTTTTGTCAGAGATTTCCTTCTGAGAGGAGAAGTGAAATCCTGACTAGGAGATTTTGGCAAGTCACAGGGTGAATTGGTGCAAGGTTTTTTGGAAGGGACTGAAATTAATTTTTTGCTTTTTCCAGCTGAAGGAGGAGGAGAATCCTCGGGATGTTCTAATTGTGATATTGGAGTTGAAGATCTTTGTTTCGCCTTGATAATAGGCCTCTTTAATTCAGACTTTTCATTATTTTCTTTGTAATAGTCATCCAGTTCAACATGGCCTTCACTAAGAATTGTGTAGGTGGCATTATTTACCCGCTGGGATTTGGTCAAGGTATCGGGTTTGACTGAAATGGAACACATGCCGACAGGTTTGGGGCGTTTTTTGGTGACGTAAGCTATCAGGGGAGAATTCATTATCCACGGTTGCTTGCTGACAACTGGGTTTTCTTTCAGAGAGGGAGAACAAGAAGAGGGTGGAGTTTTCTTCATGGACAGGTGCAAGCCATTGTCATCAGTGATGAAAATAGGAGCCTTCAAGAGATGTGAAAAATTACTCCCTACTACAGTAGCAGACTCATATTCTGGGAGCTGGGCAGGATTCTGATGAGTAGTTTCGTCGTCTATGGGAGAGGATGTCGAAGCAAGACAAAGTGGAAGAGGAGGAGGAGGACAAAAAGCGGTCTTTTCTGGGGTCAAACAATTTATGGTCGGAGTCAAAGCGGTCAGTCTGGAACTCAGATCCAAACTGAAGTCGCAGAGATCTGAAGATGCGGAACCACAAGAGTCTGGTAGATGCTTGCTTAACGTAGAAAGATCGCGAGTTATTTGTTGCTCCGATTTTGAAGTAAGGGGTATCCCATGGAGTTGGGTGGGTAATGATCCGTCATCCAAGGACCCAAAACCAGAAAAGGAATTCAGGATATCCATTTGGTTTAAATCAAATAAATTATCAACAATCGTTTTTGTAGCAGTTGCTGGTTGGTCATCACCCTTCATAGAAGGGTTTGGGATGTCAATATTAGAGGTGAGCGTCTGTTGATCCCCACATTCAGCAAAATGGTTCACCGTAGTCATGGTAGATGTATGGCTTTCAACCAATATAGCAGTCTCCTTAGAAGACTCTAGAAAATCAGAAACAGATTGGCTATCATTTGTTGTATTTTCAGGAAGAGAAACTGCAGGAACCAACGATTTTGAATTCTGAAATTAAAATAAAGCATTCAATCAAATTAATTTTTTTTTCTTTTAGAGCAAATAGAATAATATAATTATCTTAAAAAAAAAAAAAAAGAAAAAAAAAGTGGTTTATAATTTTTATTATTAACTACTTCTAGCATCATGGATTGTATTCTAATTGTAAATATAGATAGTCTACTTATAATTTTCCTTAAATTTCTTATAACGCATACCTTTAATATAACAAAATGGGGGGTTTATTCAGTAGACTATATTGAAAGAAGTTACTTTGGAACTTTTTTGCCACTATAAACTTACAAATTAGATCAAGAGTGCCTTTTGCCACAAAACAAATAATCTTTAAAGTAACTTATTTGGTTTTAACAATCTTTCAACAGGTTCTAAATTCACTAGCAAAGAGAAACCATTTCAAAGAAATTCTTGCTAATCTTAATTTGCAGTATATACTTTCAAAGCTACAAGATTTATTCAATTCATTAATGAAAAGAGAAAATCCATTGATAAATTGTTTTAGTTAGAGAATATAAATAAACCATTTTTTCTTAATAGACTTTTATGAAAATAGCAATTCTATCTATAGAAAATTTGTCAAGAAAATTTACAAAAAAATGAATAAAAATAAATTTCTTCAGAAATCTGACATTGAAGATTAAACTGTAGATTCATAAAATAAGGAAAAAAAAACATTTACTCACAGAATCGGGTTCAGTTTTCTGCTTTTCTCTTGCTTTTGAACGCCTTACAGCCTCCTCTCTATATTGTCGCATTTCTTTTCTAGAGCCTTCATCAAGCTACAAGTAAATTATGTGAAAACTTTCATTAAGAATTTATCATATGAAACAATTGAGATGTTTAGAGTGACAACCTGAAAAAAAAAAAAAAAGCAAGAAAACAACAGGATGCACTGTGATTGGCTAGAAATCTTTGTCCCATGTACTCTTATTGGCCATCAGGCACTTGCCAGGTAGCTTAAGGAATACAATTGGCAAGAGTGTTGTGACGCTAGTTGGATTATCCTCCCAAGTTTGTACATTAGTCGATTTCCACCCATGTTTCAGTCTCAATACGACCATATCTTCTCTTCCATGTGGTAGAGGAAGCTTTTAAGAATACAGTGGTATACATAACTCATTTTTGACCGCAGTGGCGCTTGTAAGGTTGTTATTCTCAACGCCTCAATTATAATCATTCAAATATACCTTTATTAAATCTGTAATATAATGCTTGTACTATTATTTTCGAGAGAGTAGTGTAATTGACGTGTTCGAGAACATATGGATATCAAGATCTATTATCTTCACCTTTTAACCAATGGACCCTTCAGCCTTCTTTATAAGGTAAAGGTTTCAATCTACCTAAGGGCAGTAAGAATACATTTCCAAGACTTAACACTCTTATGGTTAACAGAATAAGAACAGTCTACTCCAGTGGATTGAATAAAGAGTTAAGTTGGAAATTCTGTAAAGACTCCCAATTATGACATGAAGGTTCCAGAGTTTGATTACCTGAAGAGCTCATTGAGAAACATTGAGACTAAATTCAAAAAGAGACAACACATTGAACCAATGGAATGTAAAAAGAACCTTTTTGATCAAATGGTACACAATTAAGGCCTTTATCAAAAGTACAAAGACGATGAGGGTACAAAACTCCCAGGTCTTCTAGGTGTCTGATTTCTGCAGCAGACTTTAAGAAAACACTAGAGATCGCAACAAAGACAGAGAGAGAGGCTTCTTTCTCTTGCATATTAAGCATCTTTTGCTAAGGCCTCACTTTTTAGAAGCTTTCCTACTAATGGCTATGCTACCAAATTGACTCCATCTTGAATTAGACCTCAATATAGAAATGCCCGTATGCCAACATGTTCCACTTGTACAAAGCTAATCACATACCTGTTTGAAACTGGCAAACAGAGTAAACAAGTCTGATAACATTCCAAAAAGATTTTCTTATCACATGAAGCTACAAAATAGATTACCTTTTAATCTAACAAGGAGCTCTAGTCAACTCATTTGGCATTTTAAATAAATAAAATTCCTTTAATCCTATTTGGGGTGTGCTCTAGTTATGACCAGATCAGAGCATTCTTAAGTCCAAATTAAGAACTCTTAGGATGGTAAAGTTCAAATTTCCGAAAGTATATATAAAGTGGGCTGACAGAAGAAAGTCTATCTGCAAAAAGTAGTACCTATAAGACTTCAGACATTTTTAAGATGTAAATTTGTTCACTAATTAATCCAAACTAAATGTGAGAAGTGAAGAATTCAAAATCAGAACAATTGGTTGTAAAAAAGTTGTTTACAAAATATATTTCAAGTGAGATTTCTCCAATTAATGTGAATTTACAATTTCTTTGAACTAATCTTGTTTTGAATAAATTGTTATTTTTATAAATTGATTGAAGTTTAAATTTTTTTCACTTTAAATACTTACAACAGGAGGCAAAATAGGAACACCGTTGATTTTTATGCAGGAAATATAATGTTCATTAGAAGATGCAGCAGCAGAAGTCATGTCAGGATTTGATAATTTTGAAGTAGATTCAAGTTGATGTTTAGCCTGAGCTAAAAGTTGTGGCAATTTAGAAAAAACCATATCCAGGTTGGAACAACTGGAAATAAATTCAGAATAAGAAATTAGAGAGTTTGTATTTTCAAAAACATTTTACTCTCAGTATTTTAAAAAGATACTGGATATTTAAAATTGAATTTAAAAAAAAATGAATCTCAAACTAACGGGCAATAATAACTTGTCACTATGCCTTCAGGTGGAGTAAAACCCAGTGGTTCCAATATTTACCAGAGGCATATAACTGAAAAATTCAACATCTTTTACAAGTCTTAATATTGAATTTTTTCCTTTTTTGGGTGGGGTGGGGAAGAAGATAATCTGAAAGTTTAATGTCCAATCGATAGAAAAATATACACAAAGAGGTGGTAAGCCCACACAAAAATCATGGTAAAGTTTAAGTGTCAAATCGTACTAGTAGAAGAAAATATATTTTTCTTGTAGATTTTCATGTGCTGAACAAGAATCTGCTAACCGTTTCGGGGCAATCCATTACTCCCCACTTAATGATTTGTTACAAAAAAGAAAAAAAAAAAAAAAAAAAAAAATCAACCCCACACCTAACCAAACTATGTGCCTCAAGGAGTTCATGTGAGTTATCTTCAGAATTTGATGCTCAAACTTTACCAATACTAAAATCATTTACCGGACATCATTTAAACTGCCCTACTCCATTTAAAAAAAGTTTACTTTTGGGTTTTTTTGGTTTATTTTTTAAATTTTTTTTTTTATGAATAAATGAAAAGTTAGTAATTAAACAAAATAAAGGTTTCTTTCTGATCAGTCTAGTAACAGCATGTAGAAAGTGCAGTAAGTGGCATTGTCCTGTTTGTGATGGTACGACTGACTAGTTGGTCTGGTGGGTGGTGTTTTGTTCTCACTGGCCAACCCATTAAATTGCAGGCATTAAGTGGGCAGGAGCTGGCAATTGATGCTGCTGTAGATTCTTAGTGGCTCAGGCTTTCTACTCACTCCATTCACAGAAGCTTGATCATTGATCTTGTGAATTAATTGGGTTAAATTGGGCAGGATTCCAGAACTCATGATGAGCACGTAAAACTGGCCTTGTGTTCTACCAAGTAGAAATATCCAGAACTCATATCCCCCCCTATCTTTCAGTTAAAAAAAAAATCCACATGGCTGCTGAATGATTGGAATTGAATAATCAATGGTAGTGAAGAGTATTAAATTCTTGGGAATTATTGTGTCCAAAATTAGATTATTCACTTTATAAATAGGGGGGGGGGGTTTAAAGAGTTATCAAAATTAAAAAAAAATTGAAGGAATTTATTCTTCACACAGCTGTCTGGTCCCCTTCTCCCCCCTTCCTCTCATCAAAACGCTTTTTTTTTTTTTTTTTTTTTTTTCCCCCAGGGCAAAAATTAGACTTTCTTTTCTCACTTTAAATTTCAAC
>JAYKTE010380151.1:0-10760 GCA_036873565.1 Xipholeptos notoides
CATCGTTAAATAAATACCTTAGATTTACGATTCTTTCATTACAATTCTCTTGAATTTTTAAGTTAATCGTTAATCAATATTTTCCTGGAATTGGAATTGGTATCAGAATGGGACAAAATTTAGGAATTGTCCCAACACTACATAAAAGTAAATCTTTTATCCATCACAATTTTTACTGCAAATACTATTGTTTTTATAAGTTTATTTTATATATTTATGGGCAAAAAAAAAAAAGGTTTTTATATTTTTGTATCCTCTTTGATTTTTTGTATATGGAAGGAACTTTTGAATATTCCAGGAATGAGTTTAAAATAACTATTTCACATTCTTGTAAAGTAGTCTAGAATTCACAATAATACAATTTGACAGCTTTTTGCCCAACTTTTTCTTTTTCCAATACACAAGGGAGAATTTTTTTCACTCCTTGCTCCCTTCCCATCCCAGCCTTTCAACTTCATCTCTTAAAAATACCAGGTCAAATGCTCACATTCTTTTTCTTTTCATAAATAAACTGGAGAATCATTTTCCAAACTGAAGGCCCTATCAGACATTAAAACATTTTAAGCTGTTTCAATCAATTTGCTATTTAAATACTTCACTGCAATATATTTGGTTCCTGTTGTAAACAGTGTATTTCTTTCAAATTGGCCTTAGATATTTGGAAAATTTCAAATTAATTAAAGACTCTTATATACAGACTCTTAAATAAAGACTCTTAAATACAAATCTAATGTATTTTTGAAATAGTACAAAAGGTGTATCTATTACTTATTATATTGTATTAAAATATTTAACTTTTGAAATAATGCACCTGTTTAAAATAAGGATACCATTTTACAGGTTAGTTTGGAAGGAATCCCTCTGAATGGCTTTTTAAAAAAGTTGAATTTTTTCCCTAATTAGTTAATTTGATAGTTATATAAAATGCCTAGAAATGTATGTGACATTGCATTGGGGTTAAAACTTAACTGTGTGTGTTTGATAAAATAGTTTGTAGTACAATATAACTGTAATGTTAGATGGAATTTTTGGAAATCTTTTTCATTGTTACCTTAACCAAATGATGAAATTGATTAGAATAAATTTTTACTCCACAAAATTAATTAATAGTATTAATTTTTGATAGGAAATAATTCTGTAAATTTTTGTATATAACCATCAATATTCTATTCCATTGAAAAGAGATGATTATTTTTTAAGTTGATGCATATCTATCAATATATTTTCCACAAGTATCAAATTATTATTTATTGCTTGTTTTTTGGTTAGAAATACTTGAAGTGCTTAAATGCCACTTAACTTCCTGCAGTTAAAAAGAGAATAAGGAATCTAAACATGTTACTGAAATTCATCTGCTTAGCTTTTCCATGAAGAGATTGGGTTTTCATTCTTATTTGATGTTAAGATCCCATATTTTAGTATTTTACATCCCATTTCAAGACTATTTGAAATTATATAAAATTTTACACTTTGGGTATTTTGGATATGCAGTTTCTTCTCTTTTGATGTTGAGATGAAATTGATAAGAAAAAAACTTCCATTACACTTTGGCAACCAAAGTTTACATATATTTATACTATTCTGATAGGCAAAATAATGATTTATTTCTTATTTCATTACTTATATTTTTAAAACTAACATTCAACTACAGTTTTGATAAATGAAGGTAATTTATTGTTTCAATTTTCAGTGTGTTATTTGAATCTTTTGAAAATTTCGACCTAACCCCAAGATAATAGCTTTGATTTTTTTATTTCAATTCCAATTAATGCAGATAGATTTTACATAGTGTTTTTTAATTAATTTGAATATACTTTATTATTATTTTATTTTTATTCATTTAATTTTTATTTTTTATTAAAGAATGATAGAATAATTTTTGTGGTTTTAAAATAAAGTTTCAAACATTGATTTCAAACTGTTTTCTTTCATAAATGGTTTTCTGTATATTCAGTTTAAGATTTTATTTTTAAATTTAATTTTGAATGATGAGAAAAAGCTTCAAGCAACATATGGCCATAAAAAAATATATTTAAAATACATAAATTAATAAATTTTCTTCTAAGACATTTTATCCAATATTTTTATTTAGTTTTATTGATTGGACATTTATATATCTTCAGGGAATGACTACTCCTAAATAAATATTGCCCATTGATTTTTCCTAAGATTGAGATTGGCCCTTATATTAAAAGTTATATTAGTTATTTTTGTTTTAAATTTCCCCAAATAATTTTTGTATATACTTCTATATTGTAGCATACAATGTATATATTCTACAATAAATGTTTTTTCATTTGTAACACCTTTTGAATTTATACTTTTATAATTTTCACTAGATTGATTTGACAGCAATCAGTAGAAGACCAACATTTATTAATGCATTACTAGTTTATCTAATTATAAAATAGATACCAGAGTTGTAGTATCATTATCAAATGAAAAGATGATTTGAATTATTCATTCCTCGACCCATTAATCCAGTCATGAGTTTATTCATCATTATGTCTTTAGTTCACTATTCCCAAATATACACAATTGATTTTGAGTTTAAAATTAATAAGTCATCTGCTGTTTTAATATTCTGCTTTTGTATTACTTTGACTAGAATATATAAATTATGTCTGACAAACATTAGACCTTCAGTTTTTGAGTTTTTTTTTTCCCATAGATTCTGAGGGATTTTTTCCCATAGATTTTGTAATAATAAAAAAATAAAGTATTGTTATATTCCAATGAAGACACAGCTGTTGTCAAATAATGGTACTTGTTCAACCTTATGTACAGAATAAAAATTTAATTTTTAAAATGATTTTCTTCTTCTAATGAGTGTGTGTTTTTTGCATATGAAATTAGACTATAGTAGATTTTTTCATTTAGTAATTTATAGTTAAACACTGTACCTAAGATAAAATAAACTTTTGTAGATATGTCTGTTCATTTAAGGAATTTGCTTGTAAAGTTAATCATTAGCAAACTGAAATATTTGCAAGCAGAAAAAAATGTTATGTTTTGAAGTTAATGATATATTCCATATGTGAATAGAATTTCTAAAAAAATTAAGCTTTTTTTAGTTGGGAGATTTTTTTTCCATTGTTTTTGTTAGATGTCAATCATTTTTATTCTTTTTAATCAATAGTGATAATCTGTTACATACATTGTTATTTAATATAGTGGGTACTTTTGATTAATAGACTTTCCACCTGTTTCTAATTTAGCTATAATTCTGGGTTGTTTTTTTTTTACAAGGTGGTAGTGTATATATCTGATGTAGGAATTAAAAAAAAAAATATGATGAAGCAATTGACATCTGATGTAATATTTTCTTTGTTTTTGGTTGACCTTTTCTTAAGTAGATAAATTGGATTATTTCCATACAAACAAATTTTTTAGCTTTTGATTGTATTCTATTTTTTTTCTTACTCCTCCAATTATGTTTGTCCTCCTCTTGATTTCAATATGTAGATATTGCATCTAAGTAATTTGAATAATTATCCGATTTTTGTATTACTTTTTCCTCTTGAAGTTGATTTCATTTTAATGGTTTATAAAAGCCTCTTCTTTACATTACTCATTTCAATTAAGCATCTGAGTTTTTCCATTATCAACAACTACATCTGTTCATATTTAAAGAGTTTCTTATTATTTTATATTATGTCCAGTAACTCGTGTGTAAACTTTAACCATAGAAAATCTAGCTGTTGTGATTTTTTTTTGTTTTTTCAATATGTTGGTAATATAAAAAGTTAATTGTTTTTATCCTTAGTTTTTCTATTTATTTTCATATACTACTAGAGTTGTTGCCTGGCTTTGCCCAGGTGCTTAAAAAAAACCATTATTTTCAACGAAACTCTATTCATAAAAAAGTTGTATTTAATAATTCTCTCTCCCCACTCTCTTCCCCCCACTCTCCCCCTCATAATTCCACATTAATTTCTTATGCATTATATGACATTTGTATTACAAGTATAAGCATCTATTTTATTCAACAGTCAAACTTTATAACTTCATGAAAGAAATCTCCAATTCAAATTTAGTTCAATAATCAATTTGTTCAATATATGGTAATAGAATAAATTATCGAATGCCCAGCAATAATGACTATTGAGAGCTCTTTTTAATATTAGTCTTATAAATCAGTTTTACAGAACCTCATCATGGACTAGCTTGTTTTGTTTATCTGTTATCTTTTCTTTTTTATATAGTTAATTTTCAACCATAATTCAGTTTTAAAATGATTTCTTTAAAAAAAATTTTTTTATTCACTTTCAATAAAAGATAAATTATCATGAAAAATTACTTCTTACGAAACATTTATTGTTAATAGAAAAAAGAAGAAATTCTTATTTCCTTTCAATTTGCATTTAATTTGACACTGCTAAGTGAAAACAATCTATAGTTTGGACAAATTTTGAGCTTCCTTTCCTACTTTAGTTATTTCAAATTAAATTTCTGGTTAGAGCTAAGGAAAATGTAAGTGACTAAATAGATTGTTCAGCTGACCTAGGTCTACCAAGCAAATTTTAATTGATTTCTAAAAAGAAATTAGTTGGTTATGTTCATTCTAAACAATGGGGTACTGCAGATCTACCACTGACAAGTGAATTCCTTTTGATAGTCAGATTTATTAAAAGAACAATATAATATCCAATTGTAATGGACTTTATTTAACATTTTTAATGCTGAGCTAAAGTTGTCTGTCACTTGAATTTGAGATTTGCTACTCCTCAGAAGAATGCTTTACATGTAAGCAAAACTAGGCAGAAAGTGATATTGTGCAGTTGCTGGCTCTATAATTCACCAACAATGATGTTTCTATAACCTTCACTTATCAAAGACCAGTAGAAAGCATAAATCCATATACAGTCAGCATTTTAAATTGTATATGAACATTTTTTATCATAATTCAAATTATTCTGGCTTCTATTCTCCTGTTCATTATTATATTTATAGATAATCAATACCCAGTTGAAGCAAACCTATCAAATTACAGCAGTGTAACAATTGAAGTTCTAATGATTTGAATGACTATAATACAAATTCATCCCAAAAACTAGAATGATAAATAAATACTTTTATTTCTAGATTATAATTTAGTTCTTTTGTGTTTTTGTTTTTGTCTTGTCTAAGTATAATCTTTAACATTTATTGAAATCTAGTTAAATAGAAGAATCTTTAAGTAAATTATTTAGTAGTTAGAAATATTTTGTTGAGTTTTGTTAATACTTTTTATACAGAAGAATAACTCCCCATACATTTTAACTGATATTTTTTCTCTTTATTTTTCAGGTGTAACTGTACAAAGTACAAGGAATATGTGACATTGAAGACCAAAACTTGAAGGACAAGAATTGAACTTTGTTTCCTATTCCTTCCCCACATCACTCTTATTTTCTCCCTGCTTGACAATCACAACTGCCCAAAGATTTGGAATTAAAATTTTTTTTACACTGGCCAAGATCATCTATTTCTATGTTTATGTCACAAAATTTCTAGATAAACTTCAGAACACTGAGTGCATGTATGTTTGTAGATTTATGTTATGAAGCCAGTCAATAGGAAGCTGTGTTTAGAATTCTTGCCATATCTACACCCAAGTGTAGGTTATGAAAGTAGAAGTAAAGCTAGTGCAGAATCAAAATAACTAGCTTTGGATTAAAAAGGAAAAGGTGTATCAAAGATCCACCTGTTAGCTGATGTTCTAACAACATCATTATTGTTGCCGCTGCTAAGATTTTATTGTGTTGCTTACAACTTGTACAAGTCTCTAAAAGAAAAAAAAGCAAGAACTATTGTTTATTCTTTTACTGTACATCTTTTAGTGTATAGATTACAGCAGCACTGACTGCTAATATTTATAATGAAATAGAAGTTGGGTACAAAAGGATTACCATTCAAAGGTGAGTACTATTTATTTCTAGAGGTCATTTTTTTTTCTCTTAGTTATGCTTGTCATATTAGCCAAGTAGCCTCTTAACCAGCAATGACAATTTAACTAGTCTTTACACAAATTGTATTTTGAAAACAAAATTATTTTCCAAGTCTTGGCAAAAGATAGTTTATCCCACTCTTTCCTACTCTATATTAATCATACTATGCAATAAGAGAAACTTTTAAAAGAAAAATGTTTTGTCTACCTTTTGACATTCTTAAATGAGTGTAACCTTAGTAAAATAAAGATATTGAAACTGTACGCAGGACAGATAGCCATGTTTTATTTATTTTTTAATTTTTTTTAAAATTTTGGATAGGAAATGGTTTTAATGATTTTTAACAGATGAAGGGAGGTTATTCGTTTCTTTCTAAATATTTTAGAAAGGTTAGGTTTAAAAGTATTGTTTGGTAGATTATGAATCAAAATGAGTAAAGTTTGTTTTGGGAAAAGTTTTTCAAATATTTTTTTTAAAGAATCTAAGTAATTAAAAAAGGAAATTGTTACTAAGTTATTCCACTTGTTTTTGAGGAAAGTTAAATGCATGGTTCATTAGTTGTCACATAGTACCAAAGAGAAAGCGAGGCAGGGAGAAAAGGTAGTGACAATGGTATAGGGCTCCCTTAGTATTTTAGATTCTAATGTTTTTCTGGTAATATTTTCTCTTTTGTTTACTGATTGCTTTTGAATAATAGTATGATTATTAAATAAAAGCTAGTAAGAAAATGATTTGATAAGAAGTCTTGTTTGTCTTTTCTTCCGCTTTGGTGTCAGTCAGCTGGACATAGTTATATTGGGTTTCATGTGACTATGAGGAAAATGACCTGTTGCATAACATTACATTCATTAAAATTTGAATATTCTATACACTTCCATTATACAAAGTACCTATGCTACTTGTTGATAAATTCCTTTACTACTGCATTCTGTAATTTCAAGATAAAACTATTAGCACCGATACATTTTGTGGAATGTTTTTACTCTTGTCATGTGTGAGTAATTAGTTGAGTACCAGCCACTACCTGCTGCAGAAATATCTGGACTTGGTTCTTTCCACAAATACAAGTTATCTTGAATTTTATTTCTAATAAATAGCAGTTATTTCTGAACTCTATAGTTTTTGCATAGCTTTCTCTTGGTTTCTGTAGTTTATTTATGGCTCTCTTGTCTACTCATTTTGTAAATCAGCAGATTTTATTAACATTACCTGATGATAACATAAAAAGGTATATGAAACATGATTTGGAATACTCACCTACAAATCCATTACAATAGTGAATGTTCATATTTTTCTGTTTAAGAGATACTGAAGAATGTAACTTTCTTTTTCAATTAAAAATTGGTTAACATATTTTGAATTTACTAAAAAATATTCTTAGTATACAATTGTTTTACAATCAAGAATATTGTTTAATATTTTCTAATTCAAAACCATTGATTCATTTGTGAACTTTATTATTTGATCTTGAAAAGTGTACCTGTAATTCCATTTGTACAGATAATATTTACTTACTCATATTTCAAAGATAGCTTGATAATTTATACTATTACTATTTTTGGACTATTATGCTCATCTTGATTGTTATATACACAATATTTTGTCTGATATTTTTAATATATTAATGGGTGCAGGGACTTTAACACTTCTCTATCCTCAGGAGTTGTAGAATTCTTTAGTCACAGTCTATTTTCTGTATGTAGGAAATAAGGAGGTCTGTCTCTTTCTCTTTCTACCTGTATCCTTGAGTGGGGCAAGTTGTGGCAAATAAAGTGTATTGTCTAACCCCAGTGACCAAGTGTTATTTTCTTCCAGTGCTATTACCAAGATTTAACAGATATGATCTTTATCCATCCTCAAAGATTACCTGCTTAACTCTCAGAACTTTTTGTTTGAATTCCGGAGTCTGTGTCTAACAAGACTGGGACAAGAACCCATAGATTGTAATTAACTTAGTTGTAGTTTTTAATAAGTGTTGAATTATTTTCTAAAATGTATTATTTCTTCTTTAATTTGTATTTGCTGATATACAATTTCAAATAATGATTTCATGTTAGTTTTATTTCTGTAACATTTAAGGTTTATCAATAATAAACATTTTTTTCCTTTTATTATTACTGGTATGCCTGTGTTTTATATATAAAGATAAAGATCAATAGGCCAATATACAGCTAAGAATTTAATAGGGACGATTTATTCAAATACAAATTCAGTTTTTCTTTAAATACATGTTTTTTTAACTTCCTATTCCCCCAAAATTTATAAGCATAACAATGCTCTTTATTTTTAAACTACAGTAAAAAAAAAAACTAGAAATAAGAAATAAAATGTATATACTACAGTTATTTACACACATACAGAGAAAAGCCATAATAATTTTATACTTTAAGATACATTTTTGACAAGATTTAGCTTCGATTCAAACAAAATTACTTGGTTTTGTAAATTTGTCAGGTGAGGTGATATAGGTTTTCCATGAATATATATTCATTTCATTAGAAACAATCCAGTTGCTTAGCTGGTTTGTCTTCTATTTAACCTGACTAAAGTATTTCTCCTCTTAATTAAAACCTTTTTTCTTATGCATATATTTATTTATTTTTGTTAATCCTTGTGACTGAAAACCAGTCTTGTATTTTGAACAATGTGAATTCTTTCTTTTCTAGACCATAATTTCTCCCTGCTATTATCCAACACATTGTCTTCCTATTCAAATATGTATTTTTTCTTAGTTATCTCTTGTAAGTTGGCATTGTTTCTCGTTGGCTAATTGAGTTAATTTAGAGAAAATTGTTCAACTAATGTAATATATTACAACCTTATTTTTGTTTACCAATCTTAAAATTAACACAAATGTATGCCAACTTTATATACAATCAAATGCTTTGAAGAATATGAAAAAAAATCATCTACTGTACAAATTTATAAGTAATTGAAAGTTGATCTTATAGGAATTCTATCCACCTTTTGAGTTATGTGGAGTTGGAAAAAAAACACATTCTTTAATGTTTTGTAAAACCTCTAACTTGTGATACTGACAGATTATTTAATTTAAAACCAACAATAGTGTCTCACGGATCATAAGAGCTAAATTTATTCCTTTCAAATGATCAAAGAGGATGAGGGTATTAAAATAGTTTTATATATTGTCATGAAGTAAATATTGCTGGTTTCAAGCATCTTTTGAATTTAAAATCTTGTTGAAAATTATCACCAAAATAGATGAAGCTTTTATCACTAGAATAGCATAATTGACAATCAGTTATTTTAGTTTTACTGCTACATATTTCTACAGAATGAATTCATCCTTACAGTAAAAACAGAGCTGGATAGCTTTCTCGAGGCAGTCTGCATACCAGACAATCTTTGTTAAAATGCTTAGTAGAAAACTGTGCATGAAACCATCCTTTATTGAAAATAGCAAAAAAAGTCACCTATTCATTTGGTTGTTAGACACTCACAAAATACTTTCATCGTTAAATTTGATTTAATGATCTTAATAATGTGCAAGTGTTTTCTTCCTACACTTAATTTCATAGTTGATTTGATTATAAGTTCATGCAATTTTAAGATATATGCATTTTTGCATCTAAAAAGACTTTAAATGAATCATAGCATTTTGTTCTTCCCAAATCATTACAATGAAAAACAGTTAAAATAATACAGCATGTATATTAATCTTGACATAGCAAGAACAGAAAAATGTACCATTCACAGTTGGTAGTGATGCACTAAACTTTCTATTTCTGGCTTACCTATTCTTCTCGGCATTCCATATTCTACTGGTTCCATGATTCTTGGTTCTCTTAAGAATTGCCTTACACAACTGCTTCATATCTTAAGCAGCCTTTTCCTTGTTAGCCTTGTTTAAGGCTGTCAGTAATCTTTTAAAGTCTTCTTGAAATATGTATGAAGGACTTGGCAGTAAGATAATCATTTGAATATTTTGTATATAAATTTTCTATTTAGATTAAAATGCCTAATATTTATTCAACTGGGTTTTTAGATATATGTGTATTCTTAAAATACTAGCTTTTAATTTAATTATGAAAGATCAATCAACAAGCTAAATTCAAATTTTAATTACATGAAAAACTTTGATTTTTTTTTTGTCAGTAATGACAACTATTTTATACTACTATATGTACCACTATGAAGTCAAAATTATCAAATTTGTGTTATTAGATTGTTGTTTTTCAGGTTTTTTTTAAATATTAAAAAGAGGTATTCAGCCCTAAACAACCTTTACTATCTCCAAAGGATTATCTAAAGTAGAACTTTTAAAAGTGAAATTGGCTTGTTTTATTAAGTTAAAGTTTTTACTGAATGGAAATAAAAAGATTTGTTATTTATCCATAAAAGTAAAATATCTTGGCTCCATCATTTTGATTTGGAATTTGCTTATGATAAATTATACTCCTCTGTCAAACTAATATTTACTTGTCTGCAATCTTTAAACCATTACCTCATTATCACTAAATAGGGTTGACAATTTTTCTGGAAATGATTGCAACGTCAGACAAAAAGGAATAAATATGCAACAAAAAATGGCTTTCTAAAATGTCATTCATTGACCTTTCATTTTCCTGAAATGTCTGTCTGTCTGGCTGGCTGGCTGTTTGTTCTTTTCTGGTCAGTGGAATGTTTAGGATATAACTTTTTTTTTTTCTCTCCTTAATAATAAATTTCATTTCTTTTTTGGAGGATGAGGATAAATTATGCTGACAAATATTAATATATTCAATGAATCCACTAGACCAGGCATGTCAAACACAGAGTTTCGCGAGGGCCGTAGGAGTTAGTTTGTGTTGTCATGAGGGCCGCACTTCT